>PVJH01003871.1:0-134715 GCA_004026705.1 Nesogale talazaci | reverse complement strand
GTGTGCTGAGTACCTGAATTTGTGCTGCTGCACATCCTAAGAACCAATTAAAAGTATGGTTAAACTGTTAAAAGATGTTACTACTAGAAGTCAAAACCACATTTTAACATTAGGGCTCTTAAAGGTAAGATGTCTAGGGATAAGCAAAGTCTTGTATTTTGTCACTTTGGTGCTTGCTTTCATAGTGACAAATCCTTTGCTACTCCATGTAAACATGCATCTGAACAATTAGATCATCACTACCCTAGAATTACAGGATTTTTGATAGGATGTCAACTATAGGATAATTTAAAAGATGATTTCAGGGACATGTAAATATAAAGACTTTGTGGGGAATATTCCATTATTTCCATTCTAAGGCCTTGTACAATATAGAAGATGTGTGTGTGTTTTTATACATATACAAGGGGATTCAAGATGCTGGGAAAACATTCATTTTTCTGTGATCTTCATGAAATCTCCCTCATACCATGTGAAAAAAATAGTGTTAAGTAAAAATAGGAAGTAAGATTTTGTAAAAAGTTTCTCTTAATTTTCTATACTAGAATGTCATCTAATGTCTCAACTTTTGAAACAAAAGCAATGCAATTCCTGTTACTTTTTATATAAAATAAATTTTAAAACATTGCTAAAAAAATTATTTTTCATATTTGGCCTGCACAAAAAGCAACTGAAAATAGTATGAAGTAGTTCTGGTCCACTTGGTTTGGTTTCATTTGCACCTATATACACACACACACACACACACACACACATATATATACATATATAAATATATACAAATGCATAGTAGTAAATGTGAATTTTATATATATATATATGTTTAACATTTTAAAGAGCACTTTTGAGGTAGATTTTCCAAGTGTAATATGTAGTTAGATATCTTCATGGCTACTCCCAGGCAATTTGATTGCGTAACTAAGTAAAATTTAATATCTGAAAAGTAAAAATTTTATTTTTGAACCCATTATGAGGATTGTTTTAAAATTTTAACATCTAACTCATACTGAAGACTTTAGTTATTGTCATCAATTGATGTTTCAGGTACTTTTCATTTTCAGAAAACAACATTTTTTTCAACAGCGTATTGCAGGTTGCGAATGGAAACTTCTTCCATTCCTGATGTCAGCTTCTCAGAATATGTGCTCAGCAGACGAATTGAATAAGTGTGGTAAAAACTCTATCTCTGAGGCATACATAATCCCCTTATTGCATCTGAATGCCTACCTCTTGGTCTGTGTGCACACTCTACATGAACACAGTTATGTGATCTGGAATTCCCATTATTAATATTGTTGTTCCTAATTTTTAAGAATTCCCACAGAACATAGTTAATAAAAGAGGTAAACATCTTTCTGGCATTCTCTGCTTTCAGTGAAGATCCTTATTTGTTTTCAACATTGTCATTCCAGTCCATAATTATCAGTGCACTTTTAACGTATATTTGATAAATTCCAGACTGTAAAAGTTGGTATACATCTATAATTTATTCATCATTGGGGTTAGTGGTTTGTGTGTGCTTATAATAGTCACATATAGTACTGATGCATTTGGACAATAGTTATCACTGATGGTGTCATAATTGAAGATAGATTGCATTATCTGAGGATGAAATTAGCTCTATCCTTCTTCAACTTGTCCTTCAAGATATAGTAAATAATATTCATGTTTGCTCAAAATAACTAATATTAGTCATTTCAATATAGTGAACCTAATATATTTATGTGTTTATGCATTTCATCTTGTGATCTACAAGGTCAGCAGTTCAAAACTACCAGCCACTTTGTGAAGAAAGACAGGAATGTCTACTCGCATAAATGGTTGAAGTCTGAGCAAGCCACAGTGAGTCCCCATGAGTTGGCATTGACTTGATGGCAGTGATTTTGGGGGTTGGTTTTGGAGCTTTCCTAGGTTCATACGTTCCATGTTCTAGTTATCAATGGATGTTTTCATCTGTTTCTTCTCATTTTGAGTCATATAACACCACATGAAGGTCCCATAAGCTTTAATCCATCCCCGTCTAAGGCCAACTCAACTTGGAGGAGCGAGGTCTTCTCTAGTGCTCTTTTGAGAGGTTCATCTTCTGGTACTGTATCAGACAATGTTTAACTACTTCTCCGAGTTTTCCATGTCAGTTTTGGTAGAAGTGGATCACTGGGTCTTTCTTTCTAGTCTGTATTAGTTTAAAGGTTCTGCTACAACCTCCCAACATTGGAGACCCTTCTGGGGCCTGATATACCTCTAATGTATAGCTTACAGCACCACACCACCATGCAAGTCAACATAATTTGACAAATGGACAGGTGAATGTTGGCTTGCTTATTTTTAAAAGTATAACTCCATAGTTAGACAACTGTTGTTGGGTACTGTCAAGTCCTAGTGATTTCAGGGGACAGAGCAGAATTGTCCTATTAGATTTTCTTGGTTCAATCTTCACAACAGCAGCTTGTCAGCTCTTTCTGCACACATTCTGGATAGGAAAAGTCACTAGCTTGTCTATCAATTGTTACAGTTCTTAATTGTCTATACCATTAGGGCTCCTTAGACAATGCTGCAACTCATATGTTTTCATTTGAAAGCAGTCTGTCTTAAAGATTCCTTGGTTTCTTTATCTTTTCATGTTTCAGGAATTAAATTACCTTTAGTCTAGACAAAGAATAGAAAATGGACTTGAAGGAAACATAGCATCAGAAATCTTTAAAAAACTTTACTCATCAGGAATAAAACATATTATAGAAGTTTCATTCACTTATCCACTGTTTTCAAAGGTACCTAAACAAAAAACAACATATAAGAGAACCCAAGTTTTATGTTTTGTTTCATTTTTTTGTTCATTTTCCTACTAATGTCATTGATTTGCCCAAAGAAAACAATCAATACTAAAAGTTCTAGCTTGTGCCTGTTCAATTACTTTCCAAAATGTAATCTGATTGCAAAATACAAATGGAGAAAGCAGACTGACCTCATAGATTTTTTTCACTTGCTTCTTGACTTCACAGGTTTTAATTTGTAGGTAGGTAATCTAGCTGTTTTGGATTTCAGCTGCACAAATGTTGTCCCATAGCCCAGTCTCTGCTCACCCTGAACTTCCATGGAGATGTGGAAAGGAGTCTGTGCTTCTTATTACCAGACCAGCAGAATTTCCTGTCCATCTGAATAGGTGACTATTTAGAAGTCTTTTAGGGATGTCCTCTATGTTGAGAATAAAAAGTAAAAGCTGGACAGATTAAGGAAACATTTTTCATGCTCTTGTTTGTACTTTAAGTAGACTTTCATCTCCAGTGCAGGCTCTCTGGCACTTATTTCACAAGAATTAGATTTGCTCAAGGAAAACGAGAGGTGGCCACTCATGGCAATATGCAACTACGTGGTGAAAGACAAATATAAGGCACTTCCAGTATGATATAAGCTTTTAAAATGGTTCCAGGGTCGTTCAGAAGTCTTTCATAAATTTCATCTTGCTCAGTGCAAGTTATTTTTCCAAATGGTTCACACATCTGTAGTTCCCATTTAGGAGACTTTTATATTCCTTGTTGGATGCAATTTGGGTTTGCTGCCAAGGAAAATAGAAAACTCCTTTTCAGCTGACACCATTTGGAAGAAGAGTGACATCCAATGACCAGCAATGTTGAAAGTATTTGTTTTTTAGAGGTCATAGTTCCAGCTTTCCACTAGAAAAAAAATTACAGTTGAAAATGATATTAAACTTTGTGCACTGTAAAGTGGATTTTTGCAAAACACATCTTGAAAAGTCAGCAGGGACCCTGAATTTTATTGCAGGATGAGACTTTCAGACCTTGAATCACATGTAGCAAGTCCATTTAAATATGCAACAAAAATGTGATAATTCTCTCCCTCAAACAATAAAACTGCTCTTTCACCTGCCTTTTGAATAGCGGGTTAGAAAGGGATTGTAAAAGTCAAGGCAGCATTGTCGCTTTGCATTTTTGAAAATAGTAATAAAATATAGGTTGATCTCGAAATGAACCACATTATCACTTTCAGTGTGGATAAAATGTCCCTAAAACAACAGAAGTATTTCAATTCAGTGTAGATAAAACGTCCCTAACAAGAAAGAAGTATTTCAAGGACACTTCTTTGAATAACATTTAATTGTTTTTTTCTTTTAATAAGATGTTCAAAGAGAATTCATGAGTAAAATAAAATATGCTGTCAATAGTGGGATCTAAATTAAAATTCCCTGGCCTTAAAAACAAACCTATGTATTTCAGAAGCTCACATATCTGCCATTTTAACATTCCATGGTTAACACATTGACATAATAATGCCTATCATCTCCTATTCATGACTATGTCCATTAGTGGGGTCTGCTTTTTGTTTTGCTATCAGAGGAGCTGCTGAAATGGGGCACTAAGAAAGAATTTGTCTATGGATACTAGATACTGTTATTTATGTTACATATACTTGTTATCTGCACATTTATAAATAAATAGAATCCAATCAAATACTACAAAGGAACATGAATTCATTTTGTGAACATAATTTATTTCTATTTTTTTAGAGATGAGTGAAATTTTGTTTCTGCAGAATATTATTTTATAAAAATTGTCACATTAAATTTTTATTGCATTTCTAAAAGTACAGAGAATAATGAGATGTTACTTTATTTTTTACCCCGTAAGGTAAAATATTCTTGTTATAAACTTGGAATACTGTAAACAGGTCAGAGAACTTAATTAATTTACCTGGAACATGATGTTGGATGAGATTAATAGTATCTTTCACCACAGAAAGTTTTCACTTTAATCTATTATCTGCATACTCTATCAGCTAGAAATAATTCCTATGCTATCCAATTCCAAAGGGGCTTGAAAACACTGAACTGTTGGAAATGTTTCTGTCAGACAGAAACAGAAGAAAGCTTACTAATTTCTACTCTGCATAGATGTTACATTTGAAAGTCTTGAAAGCATATGGTTAAAAATAAATGAAACAAGGCGTTCTGTCCGCTGTGGTGACTTTTTTTTTAGTTTCATAATGTATGTGCTGATGTGAAAGGTTTTTCTAATTACTGAAGCAATCTCCACAATTGCCAGAGCTCTGAAACACCGTATTCCCCTTGCTCCAAGATGTTTAGCAAAGACAAAAGAGCAGAGCATGACGTGCTTTCTTTTTATACAGAAAAGCAAGCCTTCCCTTAGGGTGTTCTTGAGTTACATTCAGCAAAGAGTGGCTATATTGGACCATACCATCCATGCGCTCATTAATGCCTACTCCTCTGTGTCTGGTAATGCGGCGGTGTTGAGAAGGTGGGTAGGGGGAGAGAGAGTAGGCAAATCACCAGTAAAGGTTTCATTTATTTCACCATTTTCAATGGAAAGGATAAAGTCTTATCTACCTACAAATTGCTACAGACCTTGAAGTAAAGCTTAGACATCTTTTAACTATGGCTGCTTTTTTAAAGAATGAAAACAAGACACAGCAGCATTTTCCATGACTAAAGGCAGTGTTTTATGAAAGTGATGAGAATGACATAGTTTGATCAATCTTTCTGTGAAGGAAACACTAAGAAGTCAGTTGAAACATTTTAAAAGTGTTCTTGGCTAGGGAAATCTGAAACTATTATTAATATATTTTTGATAAACTTCAATGATATCTATCTTGGCAAAGATAACTTCATAGACATGAAGGTAAAGATAATAAATTCTTCACAATCCAGGGTGATCCTGGAGTATCCAAATAGTCATGTCACCCATTCAGAAAGCTATAGTGTCATCTATTCTGAAAACATATTATCTTTTGAATCATCTTCTCCATTAATCCTAAAAGAGAATCTTTTCCCCAACAGTCTTCAAAATAAAGTGTAGCAGTTCTGTGTCTTTAGATCATCGGAGTCATGTTTTGTTTTGTTTTTAACCAGCTGTACTGCAACAATGACCAGGCTATGGTAACATGTATAACCCTGAAGTGGAGCGACATATCTTCACAGAAAATGAAGACAAGAAGATGAAATTGGACATGAGCCACATAATATTAGTTTTTCAATTTCTATGATGCCAGGAAACCCTATCTGTCACCATGTTAGTAAAAAACAGAGACCAAGTTTATTTGAGACATACTACATTTATTTCTGCAAGCATGTGACAGAAGAAAATAGAGGGGTTGCTACCTTCAAACTTCTCAAAGATTCAGTAAAAATCCAGCAAGTTGCACATCCTAAACTACGTGGCAAGTTTGGGAGAATGTTATCAAGTTTGTTATAAAGAACACCACAGTTCAAGAAATGAGATAATGGAGGCATGACTCACAGAATAGGAAGCATCTTTGGGCCAGTCGCTCCTGAAGTTCTCCCAGCTCCACTGCTTATCAAACTGACCTTGCATGCCACAGGATTTTGTTTGTCTATACTTGCTGAATTAGAATATCTTACTGATTAAGTTTAAAGGGAATGCTTGACTGCACGAGAAGGCTGTTACATTTGAGGGTTTAGGCAACAAGTTCTTATCAGCCTAGAGTCCTAAACTACAACACATTTCCAGTATTTAATTAAGAGTGGGCTAGACTTTTATCCTCTCTATCATTTTCATTCCACCTCTAGAGTTTTCCTACATACTGGAGGACTCAGCTGTCCAATTCAGAGGAAGTAGCTGCTAAAAGCCTTATGCATAGGATTGAAACATTGTGAGATACCAAATGTGTAATGAACGGAGGTAGAATATTGTCAGAGATAGTGCTGGAGGATGAGCCTTATGGTTTGGAAAGCACTGGAAATGTGATAGAGAAGATGTTTTCTTAATGAAGAGATGACCATGATGGCGGGAATGGATTAAGCCTATGGAAGTAAACCCGTTAGTATCTTCATTTGCTGATGGGACACAACTCAAAATGAGAAGAAACAGCTCCAAAAGTCTAATAAAAATCTGAACTGGGAATCGATGAAGTGTGACTCTAGGGAAATTGGTAGTCATGGAAAACTAAATATGTTATAGAAAGAGTGATATCCTAGGCATTTGTGAGCAGAAATGAAGTAGTATTAGTCATTTTGAATCAGAAATTCATATGGTGTAGGAAGCTGGGAATGACACAATCAAGAGAAATCATGTTTTATTCATAATCAAAAATGACATTTCAAGATCTATCTTAAGGTAAAATGCTTTCTGTACTGGAAACACACCCAACACTAAAACTAGTGGTAGAAAAATCAAAATGAGAAATCATATGAAGAATTTTGCAAGACCAATCATATCAAATACCTTTCTCCCCAACATAAATGCCAACTATTCACGTGAACTTCTCCAGTAGAGGAGGAAGAAATCAAATTGATTATATCTGTAGCAAGAGAAGATAGAGAAGCTTGATATCAACAGCTACATCAAGGTCAGCGGCCTATTGTGAAACACCAGTAGTTGCTCATATGTAAGTTTAAGAGGAAGCTGAAGAAATAGTTTTAAGGTCAACCGGAGTCAAAGTACGGAGTCAAAGTACCCTTCCTGAATGTAGAACTCTCTAAAGAATAGAATGCTTTGTTAACCACTAATGACATAAGACCAAAAGAGCTGTGGAAGGACATTGAGAATGCAAAAGGTCAATACAGAGGAAAGAAAGAAAAAACAAGCAGATGGCAGCTTGATGCTCACCCTCATGAAGAGACAGTGGCAGATAGAGGTGATAGAGCAAAGACGATGCCTAGCTATCAGAAGGAAGAACATCTGGTGCCTTAAAGGCTTGCCTTCAAACAAGTATCCATTCAAGTGAGGAATCAACTGAGACCACATGGCAGAAGCACACTAGATACGCCAAATTCCAAATTTGCTCCTTCGGGCCAATGATGATTCATTGTGATGGGTTTCTGAGACTGCAATTGTTTACAGGGAATAGAAGGCCCAGTCTGTCTCTTGGGGAACTGCTGCTGGGTTCGAACATCCAACCATGAGGATCATAGTTTAATGCACAGCCAGTACAACGCCAGGGCTCCTTGTTTGATCCAAGGATCGTAAGTAATATAATCTAAGTCAAAGAAGGAAAAGATATCAGAGCTTATAAATTGTGAGCATCTGGTACACAGAAGGCTATGTATGGATGACAGTGGAATCTAGGAAATCTATTTGCAGGGTCCATATAATGATTAAAGCCTCAGGTGAATCCCCTTATGATAACTTGCCTCAGAGAGACAGACCATTGTAAAGTAAGTTAGAGCTGACAGTTTGCTTAAAATGGAATATCTGAACATTTGGTTTCCCCTTGAACTCATTTTAAAATTGCTTCAGTTAAGGAAAAAAATGAAGGGCAAATATACACGCGTTAAGCCTCTGGTGAATTCCCGTGTACCATGAACTGGGGATGTGAAAAGCTTTCCTGTCTCATATGACACATTGAAAAGTGGATGCACATGCAGCTAGGTTAAAACTTAGCATATTATCATTTGATCCCTTATTATGCCTTTTAAATTTGTTTTCATTTTTAGTTTGTTCTGCTGTCCTTTAGATGAAGGTTTTTAATGTTTTACACTGTTATTGTTGTTAGCTTTTTTAGGACTCCTCATATTAATTGTTATAGTGGATATAATTTTGTATCCAAGCATATAAATGTAACCAATACTAAGTATTTTATTTCACAAAATCATTGTTTGAATGTAAACATTAACAACAATAACTTCTCTCTCTAATTCCCTTATTACCTTAGAAATTTAGGGGAAAACGATATGCTGAAGTGTCAATTCAATATCGTGCCAGCTGGTGTTTTCATACTCACTTTATTGCTCACATGTTGAAAATATGTCTTAACACTTGTGCATATGATGGCTTTTCTTCTTCAGAATTTTGGAAGTTGTGTGACTAATGTCTTGACAAAAAAAGGAAAAAAAACTTTTACTGTCATACATGCCAGCTCTTTTCAACTTAGCAACTCAATAAAATTGACTTTAAATCTTCACTTATGCATTGAATGGAAATGTTACACACACAAATCCAGACAAGGTTAAGCTGAAATAAGTGTATAAATTTCATGTTATTCTCAAAGGAAACCAGGATGTGCAAGAAGCTGCTTATTTAAAAGAATAAATATGTTGTGTTCTTACTTTATTTTCAAATGGAATTATTCTGTCTGTCCTTACAATGAGCTATAATATATTTAAATCAGTACAGTCACATTTAGAATTGCTAAAGTTTATTATATTAAAATTCTTTTGCTTTTAGAATAAGTGAAGAATGTGTGAATTTCCTGGCCCAAATGAATCATTCGATGTATGTATTTTAGAAAGATCAGTTCCTGGAGAAGGACATCATGCTTGGTCAAGTGGAGGAGCAGCAAAAAAGAGGAAAACCCCTTGTAGGATGCTTGGCAGGGATTGATCAAGTGCAATGCAAGCGAGAGGAATTACTGAAAGCTGAATGAAGGTTGAACATGATAGTGGGACAAAAGGATAGGAAAAGGAAAAAGAGGAAATGACTAGCAGGCAAAGGATATTTTTAGAGGTTTAAATACAGGCATGTGCACATGTAAATATGTTCATATATAACAATAGGAAAATAGATCAATGGATATATATTTATATGTTAAGTATTCAGGTAGCAGAAGGACATTGAGCATCTACTCAGGTACTTCCCCAATGCAAAAACACTTTGTTCTAATAACCCAGCATTCTGCGATACTCACCTTCCCAACAAGATTGCTGAAGACAAAATGGATGCATAAGCAAATGTGGTCAAGAAAGCTGATGGTGCACAACTATCAAAAGGCATAGAGTCTGTGTTCTAAAAGGCTTGAAAATAAACAAATAGTCATCTAGCTGAGAAATAAACAAGCCCACTGTGTTAGTCCAGGTAGACTAGAGAAACAAATTCTTAAACATGCATATGTATATAAGGGAGAGGCTTATATACAAGAGGAATGGAACATTGAGAAAGCATCACAATCCCATCCAGTGAAGCCCACAGCTCTGATATTCACCCATATGCCTGATACTGGTCTATAAAGTCTTTTTCAGATTCACGAGGCACATGCAATGATGCCAGGACAATCACTGGCCAGTGGATGAAGAGTCCTGTGTATCCAAGATGGTAGAAGCATCTCAGCACTAGCAAGGGCCTCTCTGTAGCTTCTCAAGCATCTCAGCATGGCAGCGGTCTCTATATGGCTTATGACTTTAGAGATCTGGTTCCTTCAGGGCAAGCCCATTTGGCTTCTTCTTCGCCTCCTCCAGTTCCAGGGCTCAGGGTATATCACCATGTTGCCATGTTGTCTTGTCAGTAAACCATCTCCAAGAGACTGAGCCATCATAAGTCTCTCCACTCCAATTGGGAAATACCGCAAGATTTCCCAGAATTCTAAGGAGAAAGCCATGCCCACACAGTTTCATTGGCTATCTCCAGACTGACAGACTAGACTCCACCCCTATACTCCCAATTCTGAAACTGACATGATTACATGACTGCCACACCCACATAGAAGAAGCACACCAGCCTGTGTTATCATGAGTTGTCAATAGTATCAGATATCAGGCATCAAAAATCCAGAACCAAAAAAAAAATCATATCATTGTAAATGAGGAGGAGAGAAAAGTGGAGCCCCAAGTCTATCTGTAGACATTTGGATATTCACTTACAGAAGGGTCACAAGGTGCAGTATAACACCAATGAAACATACAACTTTTCTCTAGTGTTTTAATGCTTCCCCTCCTCCCCACCACCATCATGATCATGATCCCAATTCTATCTTACAAATCCCACGAGGCCAGAACATGTACATTGATATAAATAAGAGCTCACAATACAGGAAATCCAGGAGAGATAAACCTCTTAGGACCAACAGTGACAGTAGCAATACTGGAGAGTAAGGGGAAAGTGAGGGCAAAAGTGGGGACTGAAATCAATGATCCATATATAACACTCTCCCAAGGGGGATGAATAACAAGACATGAAAAAAACGTCGATGAAGGGAGACAGCGGTCAGTGTAAGACATTTAAAAAATGATCATTTGTAAATTATCAAGGTTTCATGAGCAAGGAAGGATGGAGGGAGAGGGGTGTGAACTCATACCCAGGGTTCAAGTAGAAAGCAAACTATTTGAAAATGATGATGGCAAGATGGCAGAGATGTCCTCGACACAATGTATGGATGGAAGGATTATGATAAGAGCTGTATGCACCCCCAATAAAATGATTTAACAAGAGAGAGAAAGAGAAGACCCCTAATAAGCTGGATTGACAGTGGCTGCAGCCGTGGGCTCAGTCCAACATACGAGGAAGGAGAGGACGGAGCAGGAGCAGGAGGTGCTTTGTTTTTCCTATATACGGCCCCTAACTTGAGGGCACCCCTTGTGTAGAACGACAACATGTGCGTATTTTAGGGGTCTTGGTGGCACAGCGATGAAAGAGCTCAGTACCCGAAAAGGTGGTGATTTGAATCCACCAGTGGCTCAATGGGGAAAGTGTGCCAGTTTGCTTTTGGAAAGATGGACAGTCTTAGAAATTCCATGAGGTGGTTCTACCTACAAGGCTGCTCTGAATCAGAATTGGATGTATTTCAGGGTATTTTCATGGATATTTTTAGAGTGATTAATATCATCCATCTAAAATCATGGGTAGTGCAATATGAAGTATATTCATTTAAGCTTTGAGTAGGTAAAGATTTTACAGGACATTTAAGTGAATCTTGGTCTCAGTTAAATAAGCCTTAAAGGTTCTGGTGTCTCTAATTTTGTGTTTTTCCTAATACTCGAAAACAGATGGGCACTTAGGATAAAGTAAATAAACAAACAATTTACTAGGGCTCCCCATCCCCAATTTCAGATGCATTCAAACAATTTTATATTTGATACAGGACCTATACCTACTTGATGCACAAAGAATGTAATTAATTATTGTTCTCTGTTAATTATTTTTCTCTAGAGATTACCTGCAATACCTTTGTTAATACGTTTTTATTTATTTTCTTTTTCTTTTTCTCTTCTGAATCTTGATGAGTATACTGTTGAGCCGAGTGTATTCAGAGAAGAAATTTAGTGAAGTTCAATACAGATCAGCTCATTTTAACATCAGCTTGCAAAGTAAACTAAAGGCATATAAGCTCCCTTTGTTTGCAATGTAGACTGTGTGTTTTGAAGTGGAATTCTGTGAAGAGAGCCCTTGAGGCCCCGTGAACAGAAGAGATCAATTGTACACTGGTAGATTATTTAAAGGTCATTTTGTCAGAAGAATTTTTAAATGAAATTCAACACTATCTTCTCTCTCTCTCTCTCTCTCTCTCTCTCTCTCTCTCTCTTGTCAGAGAAATTGTCTTATTTTTATTTTCTTAATTATCATTATTTTCTAGAAAGAATTATTCCTTTAATATTTACCCAGAACACTTAATTTCAATCTAATGAGCTGTCTATAAAAATCTATCAGATGGAACATGCATTCATAATAAATACCATAGCATGGATGATTTTTAAAAGAAAACAAAAGAAGCCATTTTCTAAGAAGGGATTTCTTACCAGAAAATTATAGGTTGCACATGGTAGTTTGGGGATGAGCACAGTATAATTGTCTTTTTAAAAAAAGAACATTTAAACAAAGGCTTGGATCACCCACGATATCATAGCTTGGCATAGAAATATAAATTAGGTGGAGTAGAAAGGCATTGAAGTAGCACAATAATTAGGTCCCTGCTAGTGTTTTTTAAATTGCACAATTATATATTTTAAAAATGCAGAATGATGACTATCACAGTCATGCTTTTGTTACTTTATTGACGTTAACTGTTTAGTTGCTTACCATATGTATACTCAAGCTGAACTACAGCTTTACCTTTTGTTACCATGATATCATAAAAGAAAAGAACCAGAATAAACTGTCCATTTAAGACTACTTGCAATGACAAAGACTTTACTAGTCTGAAAGGTAAATTATCTAAGTAAAATCTGTATACTTACTTAGTACAGTTGTGTGTGTGTGTTCTCTGTGTGTCACTGTGTTCAATAGTAGATGCAGTGAAGGACATGTTCCTTTGATTGAATCCTTCTTTTTATTGTGCAGAAGAATTGCCTGATGGATGTCTATATGCAATCTTAATCACAAATCTTATTTATTAGGATTATTCTGCCAATCATGGTGTTTGTTCTCTAACCCCCAAAGAGTCAAATGTAGCATCTGAATTAACATAAAATAATTTTATAGCTTTGTTATCAAACTTTGTTCCCAAAAAATATTTTTATAACTTCAAAGAAAAATTTTAAAAGACGGTCCCAGCCCGCGGGACATTCACACGTGGATCTCTGGTCCAGAGCCTGGAAGAAGAAGATGGGCAGGAGATGCGAAGAATGGAGGCAAGATAGGATTCTGATCAAGCCTCGTTTATTGGGGAGAAACTCAGGGTAAATATTGCCACACAAGCCGGAAGTGGGAGGAGTTTATGCAAATATAGCGTATATGGGGACAACCCATAATGCTGTAGCACGTACATGATAATGAGGCATAGTAACACAGGCCAATCAGGAGCATGGTACCAAAAAAGGATGGAAAGGCGCGCAGATGTAAATGAAGGGTAAAAGGCAGTTTTCTCTTGACCAATAATGGTAAAGGTTAATGACAGCATCACTGACACGGAAGCTGGCCAGATCATGGTGACCCGTTGCTTAAGACCCTGGGGTGGAAGGAATTGTTTGCTGAGTAAACAATGGCCTTTGAATCCGGCTCTCCACAAAAGACTACATCATTCATTAAATATTGGGAATACTGAGTACTTTTCTTACATTACGACATATGGGCACTACTTAAAATTTTCTGAATTATCACAAATATAAATAAGGAAGTCTTTTCTATCCACACTCATGATTTTAAAAATGCTTTTTCAGTAAGATTTTTATTTGTGAATAAGACACTTTTAAACAATGATTATTTATATCTAAAGGAATGCATAACTCTCTATAACAAGGGTTCTAGAATTATCTTTCATTTCTCTGATGAGTGATCTTCATAACAAACTCACAAGAGCTTCCCTTTCCTCATCTCTTCACACCCATGTCACAATAAAATGGGGGCTATCTGGGTGAAATAGTTTAGGAAATGTTTTATATACTTTATCATTTCCTTTGGGACAATATATACATATGTATGCAATATAGTAGAAATAAGTCAGCTTTTGCTTGTATTGTTTATCTAACTTGTTTACTATTGAAATAAAAGATGAGCCTCCAGGGAGTCATAGGGAAGCATTTAGGGAGAATTTCACAATGCCAGTAGCATTTGTGGAAGACGTGTACCTAAGAAGGGAAAGGACCACAGAGTTGCTGTCTTGCCCGAGTTAGTTTATCCTGTCAAATTTTTTCCAGTTGGCTGTCACAGATGTGGTATAAGGCATTCCCTGACTGTCAGCAAAGCTTGTTCCCATTTAATTAGCTTAAAACTTTTGCAGAGCAACTTTTGGACATCTAAAGAAAGTTAAAAGTGTGGATAAAGTTGGGATATAATCTATGGTGTAGCATTTTAAATAACCATTCTGCAGCTACAAGAAGCAAGAAGGAGGGTGCTTGTCAGTGCTCACCTTCTATGCTCTTCTCATGTGCACTTGCTGATGGAGGTGTGCACTCCTGCCTGGTGGTGCGATGGTAATGTACTTGGCTGCCATGGGAAATGCTTGCAGTTTCAACTTGTGGCAGTCCCGTACTCTGGTGCCAATTTGACTAGGAGTGTAGATGCGGAATCTAGCCTGTCAGTCTGAAGATAGCCAATGAGACCTCTGTGTAGGGATGGCTTTCTCTGAAAATTCTTGGAAATCTCATGATATTTCTCCCCATGGAGATGAGAGACCAGAGACTCATTCTCTTGGAGTCATTCTACAGACAAGACAAGATAGTTGCATGCTGATAGTGGCATGCTGATAGTTCCTGAGTCCTTGTACCTAGAGGAGGAGGAGGAGAAGCCACATGGACTTGCCCTGATGGAATCAGAACTCTGGGGTAGAAGAAGACCCAGAGAGACCCCTGACAGCACTGAGATGCGTCTACTGCCATTGGATACTGCTAGTGGACCCTGAGTCCTGGAAATGAGAGCCATGGGGAGATCCCTGCCAGTGTTGAGATGCTTCTACTGCTGCTGGATACACAAGACTCTGCACCCACTGGCCTGTGATTGTCCTGGTGTTATTGTGCAGGTTTCATGAGTCCGAAAGAGACTTTATAGTCTGGTATCAGACATATGGGCTAATATCGGACTTATAACCTTGGACTGGACTGGGTTGAGATGCTTTCCCAATGTTCTATTCCTCTTGTATATAAACCTTTCCCTTATATCTACTTGCATGTTTACAAATATGTTTCTCTAGTCTACCTGGACTAACACACAGCTCACCATAATCAATGAGACCCGGTGCTCTATGTTTGTTATGATTCAAATGTAAGACCTGGTGATCTCTTCTTGTAACGATTCACAATGTCATGCCCCATTGAGTCTGTTCCATAGAGTCTGTTAGTAGTCGGACACCTTGGTATAATAAAGATCAACAATGGAATGCTATTTTTGAATGGAAAAATAGCCTAGTAAGATAAAAATGAGATTGAGGCCACATACCATAAGTCTATGATTTACAGAAAAAGCCACACTTGAAACTATATCATTAAAAAGAAAGAAATATAATTTAAGTAGTCAATTATGTTCCTTTTTAGATTTCTTTTCCCCTCGAAGTTCTGTAGTTTTGTTTTAAAGAAGTTTTATTAGAACGCATCTACAATTTTCCATGCAACCACCCCTGTGCATTTTTTGTTTGACCTTATATATTACAATTCCATCAGCGTAACAAGAGATTGGATTGATAGATAGGTGGGATGGAAAGAAGGGCCTCAGAAACAGGAAACACTGAGAGTATAGGGATATCTGGGGATGGGAGGAGTCCTCAGCCTAGAGCAATTTAAAATCTTAAATTAGTGGGCACTTGAGCCCTGGGTTAATTTTAAATGCCCAAATCAACAAACTCCTAACTGTTTTTGCTGATGCTATCGCTTTGTTATTCCCTTGATCATGTTGACGCAAGATTCCCATGTGGAAAGCGTGTGACCAGGCCCCTGCTAAGGCTGGGGAGATGTGCCTAGACACGGGGTTGGTCCATTCATAGCTTGGAGAAACGCAAGATCCCCATGTGGAAAGCGTGTGACCAGGCCCCTGCTAAGGCTGGGGAGATGTGCCTAGACACGGGGTTGGTCCATTCATAGCTTGGAGAAAAAAGCAAGCCAGGTATCCTATACCCAATACAAATCCTTAGGCAGGACCCCTTCAAGTACAGGTCAGTAGTGTCCCCTACTGCAGTGTAGGGTGTGTTTCTTTTTTCCCCTAAATACACTTTTGTGTCTTCTCACCACTTGTAATCTGCGAGTCCTTTCTTAAATTCACAAGAAAAAAGACCCCTGAATACTTCAGAGCAGGTGTGACACGTTGCAAAATCACTTATCCCACTTTCTCCCTGTGCTTCCTACTTCCATCTCCTCCAGTCTCCTGGCCCTTCTGAACTTATCCAGGGGTAAATACTGCTCTTTGAATGCCAACTGGTGATTTATTCTACAGCAGTCTCTGCTGTGTCTGGAGACTGATGAAAACTGTTCATTCTAAGTGACCCTTTTAGTGCTTAAAATACTAGTGACATTGCTTCCAGTACCACAGTAACAATCTAGTGACCCCTCAGAGTGCAACAATGTAACAGACAAGTGGTGGGAGTTATTATTTACATGATTTAAAGGGATTGTAGTTAAAGTCAGTAAAACAGATTTTTAATGAAGAATCGATAATATAGTAAGTATATGCTAACTGAATAAAAAGAAATGTACATATATAATGAAAAGGGGAAATGCTGAATTAAAAATCTAGTGAACAGTACATCAATATTCATTAACATTTATAGTCGAGCAACTGGCATTTGGTAGAGACACTAAAAAGAAAAGGTATAATGTAGCTCACTGACAATTCAAGAAAGCACAACCATTGCTAGCAATATTTTTCCGTAACATATTTCTAAGCTGAGTACCTCACAACATACACATCTTTGTGACACAACAGCCTATGCCACTTGAATTGCAAGAACATCTCAGGATGGGCTTTGCAGAAGACCTGATAAGCTGTGAGACAATATGGAGACCATCATTCATGAAGCAAATGAAGGGCACTACAAAGACACAATGTCAGTAGAGACTGAAATTTACTCTACTGGTAGAGTAGCTAAAATGGAAGAAAGGATGAAGTCAAAGAGCGGAATAAACAATTTCAAAGGGAAACTCAAAAAGACAACATCCAAGATTATGATGAAAACCATAGAGGAAGAACATGCATAGCAGAATTTACAGCGAAAGAACTTGTGAAAAAAATGCATGCCTTGAATTGTAATATTGAAAGATCCTATCAGCAAAACACATTGAATGTTTCAAGAAGCAACAAAAGAAGATGGGAAAATAGACAAATGTACCAAGAATAACTAGCTGGCATGGCACCATTTGCGGAGGTAGCATTTGAGCAAGAACCACAAGTGACTTAAGGAAGAAGTCCAAGCTGAAATCAAAATATTTACCAAAAATAAGACTCCCATAATTACTGGGATACTGATAGAAATGTTTCAACAAGCTGATGAAGCCCTGCAAGCACTTACTTGCTTGCCTATGCCTGAAAATCTGGAAGACAGCTATTTGGTCAACTAACAAGAAAAGATCCCTATTTGTACCATTTCAAAGAAAGGTGACCCAACTGAACGCTCAAAGTATATAACAATATGACTGAGATTACATACAAGTAAACTTTTGCTAGACATCTTCCAAAAACAGTTACAGCAGTAGAGTCAATGACAGGGAGTTCTCAGTGTCAGTCCTGATTTAAAAAAGGACATGGAAGAAGTGATAGCACTACTGATGTCAGATGGAGCTTGGCCCAAAGTAGAAAGCACCAGAAAGATGTTTACTTGTGTTTTATTGACTGTGCCAAGGCAACTGAGAGTGTGAATCATAAAAACCCATGGATAAACTCAAGAAGGGGAACTTCAGAATACTTCATTGTGCTCATGAAGAAATTGTCCCTGGATCCAGAGACAGTTGCGCAAACTGAATAAGGGAATACTCCATGGCTTAAAATCAGAAAATGTGTGTCAGCGCTGTATCCTCTCACCATGTATATTTAATCTGTATGCATGAGAGAAGCCAGGTGTTATGAAGAATAATGTGAAATTAAGATTGCGGAAGGTTTATTTACAACCTTCTATGACACAACATTTGTGCTGAAAGCAAGGAAGACTTGAAATATTTGCTGGTGTAGACTTAGGGGTGAAGCCTTCAGTATTGATCACAACACAATGTAAAAAGACCAAACTCTTCACAGCTGGACCAATGGGAAATATGATTATCAGTGGAGAAAAAGTTGAAGTTGTCAAGGATTTTCTTTTGCTTGGATCCACAATCAATGTTCATGGAAGCAATAGGCAGGAGGTCAAATTTGCACTCTACCGGGTAATTCTACTGCACAAGACTTCTTTGGAGTATTAAAAGAAAGAATTTCATTTTGAAGACCAAAGTGTGCCTGATTCAAGCTATGGTATTTGCAATTGCTTCATATGCATGTGAAAGTTTGGCACTGAATAAGGAAGAGTGAAGAAAATTGAAAGCTTTTGAATTGTGGCATTGATGAGGAATATTGAAAGTACCGTGACCTGGCCAAAAAAAAAAAAAAAAGGACAAACTAAACTGTTTTATAGGAAATATGGCCATGCTGTCAGGATAGGCCAGTCCCTAGAGAAGAGCATCATGCTTGGTACAATAAAGGGAGAACAACCAAGAGGAAGTCCTTCAGTCTTATGGATTAACACAACAGCTTCAACAATGGTCTCTCATAGAGGACCAGTTGTACAGATGGTGAGAACCATGCAGTACTTTATTCTGTTGCACACAGGGCCACTATGAGTTAAAACAAATTTGATGGCACCTAACAAATACAACAGCCGAATCATTTTCCAAACATGATCCTTTGCAGTGGCTGGTCTCTCAGATAAGATTGCAGAAGTCCACGATATGAAAGCATGCTTTCCTAGCGTCTAAGGAGCAGGTTGGTTGCCCTTCGTAGACCGATTTGTGGTGAAGTGAAATTTCACCACATATGGTACTTTTTTCCATGTTTTGTAGTTCCCCCTGATGATTGGATGGTTCTAGGCAAATAGGACATATGTAACACTAAGGGACTAATTACCTTCTGGTGTGACTCTCCTGGATATAAGGATGAGTCATCTCAGAATATGGAGCAGAGAGAAGTCCCAGGATATCCCAGAGTTGTCGCCAGTGGAACATCTTCAAAATCTCTAATGGTATGGCAGAGGCCAAGGGCCGAGGCAGCAGTGATGGTGATCCAGAGGCTAGGAGAGTGTGAGCAGAGCAGTAGGCAGGTTTCCTGGCCCTGGAGACCAGAGCCTAGAGAGCGACGTGGCTGCTGGCTGAGGAGAGGCACTCCTGTGCACAAAACTATATCCTTAACATTTCCTACTCCTGGCTTGTTTTGACCTAGAATGTTCCCTCCTAAGCCCTTCAAATTGTGAGTACAGTTTCTGTGTTTTGTGTGGCTACTGAATACAGAAGAAAAGTAATACCTCACGGAAAAAATCATCAGTGTCAGAATACAGTAAAGAAAGATGGGTGGTAGCAACATATCGGAACTTTGCCTTAGATAATAAGCCTGGGCCTAGAGAGGAGTTGGGTTCTTCTACCTCGGGATAACTTGTGCATCCCTAAGAGGTCAATTCTGACTTCTATGCAGATTGCACCCATTTAGACCAATGGAAGAGGATGGAGACTCTCGGAACAAATTCATCCACCTATAGAAATCTAGTTATCCGTGGATGAATTGACTCCTACATTGTCTATTAAATGAGGACCAAAAACTGTTAAATGAGGAAAATATCCTTATTTTTCTTAACCAGTGGTCCTGGCAAAAGTTGATATCCTTTTTCAAAATATATATTAATATCTGTATTCAAACACCTACAGAAACTAACTGAAGATGGATCACATATCTAAATGTAAAGACTAAAATTGTAAAGAGAATTAAGGAAACAAGGAGGACGTACTTAGCTCAGATACATGGTATAAATACATTGCAAAGCATAACTAAAAATATGCAAACAGAAGACAAATGAGGAAACTGTGGCCTCTGGGAAACTAAACATTTATGCCCATTAAAAGACTTCCCCCAAAGTGAGCCTACAGAAGGTCAAAACCATTTGGGGATGGTGTTATTTGACAAGGGACTAATCCATCAAACTTGTAGGAAACTTCCCCAACCTCAAAGAGACAAACAATCAAATACAAATTGGACAAAAGGACATGAACAACTCTTCCAGAAAACATCCAGAGTCCACCAGCATGAGAAGAAAAGCTCCTTCCTACTCCATAGCCATGAGAGAGGCAAATCAAAATAATTCCACAACAGCTCATGCCAGCAACAGTATCAAAGTTCAATAAAAGATGAACCACTAACTGCTGGTGAGCACTGAGAAACACCAACTCTCCTGTAATGCTGATAAGACTGTAAAATTATAGTACTACTTTGGAAAGGGATAAGGTGCTTCCTTTGAAATGTCTGGAACTGAAATATCATATGATCTAGTGACCTTCTACTTACTAATCATATATCCTAGAGAAGCAAGAGAAGTGACAGGAACAAGCATCTGCGCCCCTGTGGTGATGGTTAACCCCTAGGTCACCTTTTGTATCTGTATAGAGATAGGAGAGGAGTCCAACTTCTCAATCTGGTCAGAGCTTAATGATGCTTCCTAGTGGGTATCTGGTTGCGAACTTTTTATAAGAGAGATTAAACACCTTTTTTATCATGCCAGTCCTTGCCTTCTTGTTTGCCTGGTTTGAAAGTCTAGTTTGGGATTGGCAGCTCATGTGGCCTACTAATCCTAAGAGCTGACACCTTATCATTTCCTGGAGATCTTGGATCTATGTGATCGCCAGCACCACCCTATGTTCTCCAACCACCAGCAACTTCATGAGTCTGAGGGAGGCTCTACCATCAGTCCCAGGGACCAGAGTTGGACTAGGTTGAGATGCTTTTGTTTAATATATATTTTTTTCTGAACATAAGATTTTTTAAATACATATCTGAGTGTACCTGGTTTTGTTTCTCTAGAAAACCCAGCCTAGCATACCTATAGCATTGTTCTAAAGAGACAAAAACACACCAATTCCCATCAATAGAAAATGGATACATGAACTATGCTATGCACAAAGAAAGAATCATGATGAATCTTTGAAACATTTCATGACATGGTCGAATCTGAGAGGCATTATGGTGAGCACAGTAAGCCAATCACAAAAGGAAAAGCAGAGTGGAGGAAGCTGATGGTGCCCAACTACCAAATGAAAAAGCGCCTGGGGTCTTAAAGGTTTGAAGGTAAACAAGCAGCCATCTAGCGCAGAAGCAGCAAAGTCCACATGGAAGAAGCACAACAGCCTGTATGATCACAAGCGATCAAAGGGAGCAGGTATCTAGCATCAAGAAACAAGAATCACGCCTCTACGAACGAGGGAGAGAGCAGGGTTGGAACCCATGGTTTATTTGTGGAAAACTGGACATCCCCTTACAAAAGAAGTATGGGGAGGAGATGGACCAGTCAGGGTGCAGTGAAGTAGTGATGAAACATATAACTTTCCTCTAGTTCTTAAAGGCTTCCACCCCACAGCTATCATGTCCCAATTCTGCAATATAAATCAAATGAGAACTGGAAGTGCATTGAACCCAGGACAGATGAACCCCTCAGGACCAGTAGTGAGAGTGGAGTTACTGAATGGGTGGAGGGAAGTTGGGGTAGAGAGGGTGAGCCAATCACAGGGACCTACACATAACCTCCTATCTGGAGGATGGACATCAGAGGAGTGGGTGAGGGGAGATATCGGGCAGTGTAAGATATGATAAAATAATATTTTTAAAGTATTGAGGGCTGGTGGGGAAGGGAAGCAAGGAGGGAGGGGAAAAGATGGCAAACTGATGTCAAGGGCTCAAGTGGAAAAGCAGATATTAGAAGAATAATGACAGCAGCAGGCATTCAAAGGTGCTTGGCAGAGTATAAGTTTGTATATATTGTGATAGGCAATGTAGGAGCCCCTAATAAAATTATTTTTAAATCAAGAAAAGATTTACACACAAGAATATTCCTTGAAGATACCAGGGATAGGGCTGTCAATTATTAACTGGAATGTATAAGTTTAGCTGAAAAGTAAGGAACTATATAATAAGGGAGGCATTAACACATATTGATTAAGTCAAAGACACTGGGAAGGACACAAAAATTCAAGGCCACAACAACACATACTACTGCACATACAATCCTACAATAGTAGTGATAATAGTCCATAAATGGCTGCATAGATAAACACCCACACTAGACCAGTGTGGAAGGCGAAGAGAACTATACTCAGTTACACACCCATGTGTTTAAAATTTTTGCAGAATATTTCTACATACATATGTGGGTGTATGTGTTGTAAATGTACATGTGGTTAAAGGAGAGGACATAGGAGATGAATTCATGAAAATCTCCTAACCATGACCAAACACCTGAGGGACAGAGTTACTAAACCTAGGGATTTGAACCATAGTCCTGGGGGTTCACATACCTCAATTGGAACAGCATACTCTCCAGAGACAATGAGTGTCAACAGACATGTCATTGCTCGTTAGTGGCCATGAAGGAGGAACAATACTTTATCAGTCTATAGCAAGTCTATAGCAAGTCTAAAGTCAAGTGGAAATGAGTTCTATGGCTTTAAAGTTCTATGGTTATAGGAGTAATCTGACATGTGAAACGCAGCCTCTATGATCCTGGATCAGAAGATCTAGATCGGAGTGGGCATATACACCCATGGTCTCCATAATGTCTATGAAATCATCAGCACCAGCTAAAACCAAATATCTCACCAAAGAAAAACAGGTCCAACCATCACTTTAGGAATGAGTTAAAGTTTGTCCAGTATGACCGTTGAAGGATGTTATGAATACCCAAATGACTTTTTGTGAGAAAAAAAAAAAGGGTCCCTACCACTAAATTCTAGATTGTGTCATTCCTCTAAAAGAGGGCATATAGAGGACCTGGATTGAGTGTTAGAGAAACACAAAACAAAACTAATATAGATATATTAACTAATATATATATGTATATAACAAGCTATATCCTGTATATATTAAAGACCTGGATTATTAGTCTGAACACTATGATCTTTATACACCATTAAAACCTGGAACTGAACTCAAACTCACTGCTCAAATATCAGCAAAATGTGGATAGAATGATAAGTTAAGTAATAATACAAAGAATCTTCACATATCTCAGAACAACCAAACATAGGAGACAAAAAGGCCAGTTTCTGCCCAGGGATAAAGCTTAAATAACAAACTAGACTGAAGCGGGGGACAAATGGAAATGGAAGCACAGGAGAAAGGGGCACGAGTAATGTGGAATTGTGGGGACTGGGATCAGTGAGAGTAAATAAAATGGGTATAAGTTGCTGAATGGAAAATCAACTTGCTACCTAAACTTTCACCCCAAATATATCTACCTCTTCTCTCTCTCTCTCTCTCTCTCTCTCACACACACACACACACACACACACACAGCATAATACAGAAATTATTAAGGATTTCTGTGGAAAGATAAACCAACTCTTTCCACAAAAATCCTCAATAATTTCTGTAGTAAGCTCTCTGGTTTGCAGATTTTTATTTTTTTATTTAATGGATAAACATTTGACTTGGAGATGCTATGTACTGAAATTGGTGTAATGGAACCTAACAAGAAAAATGAACTTTCAAAAGCAACCCATTGTGTTATCTAATGCTGGAAGATGAGCCTCTGGGCAGAAAGCACTCAAAGCACACAGAACTCACCATAACGGACTCGAGCATCTTGATTGTGGAGACGGCACAATGCTTTCTTCTGTTGTACAAGGGCTCCTTTTAGATTGCCGTTAACTTTATAGCCAAGGCAAGCAATCTTTCAAAGTTCCAATTTCATCCCACTGTTAGTTTAATAACTAATTGTGCCCTTTTCATTCTGAAAAATGTCTTCAAAGATATCATACATTCTATGGAGATGTGACTGCAAGCTTACCCAGTGACAGGAAGCAAGACCCAGGAGTCTATTCAAACCAACCTGAAGTTTCCGATGAGGTTCTGCTTATATAAATGGAAAGTTCAAGGATACATTCATGTGAAAGTATTTGGCATACTATGCTCATCTTCACAGAATTAACTCTGGAAACAGCAGAGAAGAGGAATTGTAGAAAAGAGAAAGCTGATAGGAATTCTTGTCTAAAGATGGTTTAGGAAGGCTGTTGGGTGACTGAGAAAAGGCCAGATTTAAGTACATTTACTTTTGTCCTACACATTATTATTTATAAAAGATGAAAGGCTTTGGTTTCTCTGCTGATTCATGACAGTTAAGAGGACACATTAGAAAATATTAGGCACATATATATGCTGAATATCAGTTTTCACATGTATTTCAATGATTTCAGAGACACTTATTAGATAAGAAACATTGATTCTAATAGTTTCCTTTACTCAATTTACCACAGTTACTTTCATTTAGTTCAATAAATAAGTTTCATTCATTTCCTCTCTCATTTAGCTCATAAAATATACAGCAATTAACTGGAAGAGATTTTTTTCAAATATACCTTAAAATACTATTTAGAAAATCAGACCTTAACCACTTATAAAAGTTCACCTAACTGCGCTAAACAACGATGGCTTTGTGATCATTGTAGTCTGCAGCATAATTCAAATGAACATTTGGAATTATAGAATGAAACTGAGGCTATATATTGCTCCAAATTGAATATTTTGCTTTTGTATGAAGACGTGGCCTATGAATAAACCAGGAAATAAGAAAAGAGCTGACTTTCTCAAACATATATACAGATGCATGCTGCTTATTGTTACTGTTGTGTAGGTATGCACTCACATCAAGATGAAAAATAAGACACATTTACTGTATCAGTCTGAATAGACTAGAGAAACAAATCCATAAATACATGTATGTATATAAGAGAGAGTTTTATGTAAAGAGAAATTGTACATTAAGAAGGCATCCCAACCTAGTCCAGTCTAATGTCATAAGTCTGATATCAGCCCATGCATTCCATACCAATCTATAAAGTCCTCTTCAGACTCATGAACACATGCAATGATGCCAAATGCAGAACAATCACAATTCCGTGGGTAGAAAGTCTTTGGATCCAATGGTTTTGTGAGCATCTCAGCACTGACAAGAGTCTCTCTGCAGGTTCTCTGACTTCAGAGGTCTGGTTGCATCCATGTGGCTTGTCTAGCTCAGGGCACTAAGGTAGCTCCATGTGTCTTGTCAGCTGCAATGTCTCCCAGGGAGTGTGCAAAGAGGGGGAGTATCTCCTGCTCCCAAGGTGCAAATAGCATTATTTCCCAGAAATCTCAGGAGAAGGCCACTCCCTGAGGCTATGATCTGATTTTGTCTGATCTGATTGACAGGCCAGATTTCACCCCTATACCCTTAATCCTCAAAATGACAAATGACTATATATCTAACACAGACCACCCCTTGTCAATTTGACACTTTCACTTAACTCTGTAACCATATATCATTTTCAAAAAAACAGTAATGAAATAATTTCTGTACCTAACAGGATAAAACTAAAATGCATACAATTATATATACCACCCTCATTTAAACATAACATTTTATAAACGAACCAAAAAAAATCCTATGCCTAACAATTGCAGTTAATTAATACCTATATCTAAATCCTTTAATTCTATGAATATATTTCTCCACCTATGAAAGTTTGTAAACCAATCACTTCATGTCTTCCTTCTTCAATTTTGGATACCCAATTTCTATACTGCCACTTAGAGCAACCCAGTGCTCTGAGGAAATAATCATTCTTTGACATTAAGAATCTTCATTCCAGTTACAACCTTGTGAATCTGCATCCATAAGCAAAGTCAAATCAGAACAGGCCATTCATAAAGTGCACAGCAATATGCACCAGTTCACATGCTCAATTATCTTCTCTTCATCTAGTCGGGTTCTGGTCAACTCAATGTTGGCTGCCTCACTTAGCCTCCTCAGGTTGTCCAATGATCACCTTGCCTTTAGACAATGGCCCCAACACAAATTTTCAACAAGCCTGTCCCCCTTGTGCTATATCATGAACTTCATATCAGTCAACCTGCTCTCATCTTTTCTATTTCCTTGCAAATCAAGTCCACATATATCAGTGGCCAGGCACAATCATTCTCCCCATTACTTCATTACTCCCACTTCCACTCAACAAGTGGATCCATGTGGCCACATAACAAGCATTTCCCTTAACAATCAGGCCCAGAGAGGAGTTTTCTTCATGGTTCCAGATTTTTTTTCAGCTTCTGACAAAAAACCACTAGAATTCAAACTTCAAATCCAAAGAGTTTCTTTTTCTTCAATCTGTCAATCTTGCCTTAGGCAAATCTCTAGGAATACAAACATTCTGAGTACTCCAAAGGACTGGATGAGTCTTATCTTTTCAGAGCCTTCTATGTATCCTAAACACATCTAAAGATCAAATTAATTTCTAGAGGCACGTGGGCTTACAAGTTCTTTATTTCCATACTTTCCCAAATCATTTCTTGTAACCATTATTTCAATAACAATAAGCATAAATCAGTGTAAACAAAGTAGAATCAGATACTAAACTCAATTCTTAAAACAGTTAAGTTCAATCCTTATTTAGTTTATCTAAATCCTTATCTAAACTATCTCTAGAAAACATTGAATTAGGTCTCTGAAGGCATCAAACCAGATCCATGCTTTCTGTCAGCCATTTTGGTGTTATGTCAGCTATTTTCCTTAAGCAGCATGGCTCCTGAGAAATTCAAATGGCAATTTCTACCCCTGAGATCAAAATATACATTAACAACATTTATTTTTACCATTTTATACAAGAATAGCTAAAGACTATAACCAAACAAAATAATCAAAGCCATAACTTCCCATATTCTTTCTAGAAAACAACCCAGTAAACTGCATAGATATATCTGACTTCTGGCAAGCCAAAGAAGAAACATTACTATGAGGCAGAAGTCAAACAAACATCTACTCTCTCTTTTATGATTTGTTTCTACAGTACCCCATTCCCAAGGCTCCAAAATACGTATAACAAAGAGGTTTACATACAAGAGCAATTGAGCATTGAGAAATCATCCCAATCCAGTTCAGTCCAAGGTCTTAAGTCCAATATTATCTCATATGTTCAATAACAATCTATAAAGTCCTCTTTAGACTCATGAAACATAAGCAATGATGTCAAATGCAGAACAATCACAACCCAATGGGTAGAAAGTCTTTGGTTTCAGTGGTTTTGTGAGTGTCTCAGCGCTGGCTGGCTTCTCAGGCTTCAAAAGTATGGTGTATCCATGTGACCTGTCCAGCTTAGGGCACTAGAATAGCTCCATATGTCTTGTCAACTGCTATATTTCCCAAGGAGTGAGCAAATAACTCAGTGAGGGAATAACTCGTGCTTCCAAGAAGGAAATACCAGAATTTTCCAGAATTCTCAGGAGAATGCCACATTCACACAGATGCCTGTCCTGATTGACAGGCCAGATTCCACCCCTTAATGCTCAAATTGATGAAGGATTATATATCTACCACACTTATGGTGTTCAAGTCAATTTTGGCCCATAATCTCTCTATAGGGCAGAATAGAACTGTCCCTGTGGGTTTCTGAAACTACAAATCTTCATGGGAATAGAAAATCTCATTTTCTATCTATTCCCACAGTTATTATTAGTAGATAACCTCTTCCTAGCCTTGTGTAAATCACGGGAACCTTAAATACAGTAGAGCAAAACACTGCATTGATCTCAAAGTCCTAGATGAGGTTCTCCTTGGTACTAGGTGGCTTGGTACTTCACTAACCATGGCAACTTCCTCCACACATCATTATTGGTATGTCCAAAGCAAAATATAATCTACTGTGATGCATAGAATTTTCATTGTCTAATTTTCAAAATTAGATACTAGACCTTTAGTCCTAGTCTGTTTTAGTCTGATAATTTTGTCAAAAGCATTGTCACAGTTTCTGGCATCAAAGCAACAGAAAAGCCACCGTGATTTGACATCTTGGCAGGTAGGAGGTGACTATAGATATGTACATTCCAAAATGCATTTCATTGTCATCAGAAAAGTTATACGAATACAGACATCCATGCTGAATAACATAAAAAATATGTCTGAAACATTGGCTTGAGATATCGAGATAACCCACCCACTTTCATAAAACTCTTTAAATTTGGAATGAAGGAGTCATCTTTGTAAGGAGTCATCATCAGTAAAAACCTTTTTCAAGTCTCTCACACTTCAGTCTTCTCTTGTCAAAGAAGCACTGAACTTCTTCCATGAATTCTACCTTGCCTCCCAGAATGGGGGAAGGGCAGTAGACCCAGAAAGCGCTTTCACAAAATGTTCCTATTCCCAGACTATCCAGGACAAAACAGGAAGGAAATGGCAGTTTTATCAGTCTTCTGTGCCTCCCCACCTCAGATTTCCAAATGAAACCAAGTATATGTTTAACTCAATGAGGAAAGGCAGTGAAACTTCCCTAAAGAACTATAATGTACTTCAGTGCAGAATCTCACTCTGTGGTGTAATTTTAATTTAATGACTCCACAATGTATCCCTACATCCCTGCTGTGCATAATGGCATTGAAAAGAACATGTGTATTGTGCCGACAGCCTTGGGGATTTCCTGTATTAAAAGAGTTATCTGGCTGTCTGCTCCGGAACAAAATAGGTGTTAATTTTAGGCTTTGATATTTTCCTAGATGGGATAATCACAGGAAGTTGGTGCTTATGCTTTCTGTTCCTCTAAAGCTCTATTGATTCTTTTTGCTTTATCCCTTCTAGGACTCAAGATTCACAGGACTGCAAAAAGGAATGGGAATATTCTTTTAAGATATGCAAGTAACAATTTCAACCCAAAGCCCACAATCCTTTCAAGAAGTGTTTCAACATGGTACTCATTAAGCAAACGTCTTCCAAGCATAACTCTTTCCTAGGTACCCTGCTACCCTCTACAATTCTCATTCTGAACTTGTTCATGGGAGTTCTCAATTAAATAGCTTGGGTGAGATTATAATTAAAAAGGTTTCCCATTTCTCTGAACTTGATTCCTTCTCTCTGTCTCTGGAACCCAAATTTGACTCAACTTTCAATTGAAATATAGCCTCTTTTGTTGCAAAAACAATATCAATCTAATCACTGTTATTTTCATTCTACACACATCATCACAGAGTGACAAAGAGGACTTACAGAGGAATAAAATAATTTCCTGCTCTCCGGAAGCTCCATTCCTGTCGAACAAATTATCTTCCAGGGGAGTAGACTGATTTGATTAAATTTGGTCATAAACGTGGCCTATCCCTAAATATTTATAATACATTGAAATCAATACAAAATCGATCGCAGGAGGTCATTCTCCTTCCACAGTTCATCGTTGCCTTGCCTATGTACTCCTCTTTATTCAGGACTTCTTGCTGGCTCAAACACACAGGCAAGGCTTCCACTAACCAGTTGACAAAATATGTGCAATGGATGATTTTTCCACTTGGGGTTACTTACTATCAAATATTATATGATTTTCTCTTTCTTGTCCTGAAATCATAAGCCAAAACGAAGACTCCAGGAATTTATGGAATACTGACTGACCTATTTCAACAAGCGGACGCAACACTGAAAGCAGTTACTCATCTATGCTGGGAAATTTGGAAACCAGTTACTTGGTCACCTGAATGGAAGAGACCCATTCCAAAAAAGAAAAGAAAAGAAAAGTGACCCAGCAGAATGCTCAAAGCAGAGAACAATACCATTAATATCACACACAAGTAAAATTTTGCTGAAGATCCTCCAAGAACACTTGCAACAGAACATTGACAGAGTTGCCCCAGAGGTTGAGGTCCAGTTCAAAAGAGGACATGGAATGAGGAATATCATTGCTGATATCAGATGGATCAGAGAGTACTCAAAGAAGCGAGTACTGGAAATACTTTTACTTGTGTTTTACTGACCATACCAAGGCATTTAACCCTGTGGGTCATTACAAGGATGTTCTCAAGGACTGGAATTCAAGAACATTTCATTGTGTTCAGGCAGAACTTGCACATGGATCAAGAAGCAGTTGTGCAAATAAAACAATGAAATGCACGATTTCAAGCCAAGAGAACGGTGCATTGGGATCTTATACTTTCACCATACTGATTCGATCTGTATGGTGAACAAATAATCAGAAAAGCTGCGTTCCATAAAGAAGAACTAGGTGTCAGAATTGGAGGACGTTTTATTAACAATCTGTGATATGCTTGCTGAAAATGAGGAGGAATTGAAGCCCCTGCAGAGAAAGATCAAAGATGTCAGTCTTCGGTAGGAATTGCAGCTCTACTTTGAGAAGACTCAACTCCTCACCCCTGGAACAATAGGTACCATCAAGAGAAATGGAAGAAAGACTGAATTTGTTGAGGATTTTGTCTAGCTGGATAAACAGTCGATGCTTATGGAAGCAACAGTCGGGATCAAAAGGTGCATTGCAGTGGGTGAATCCGGTGCACAAGAGCTCTTTAGAGTGTTTAGAAGCAGGGAGATGACTATGAGGACGAGGGGGCACCTGACTTAAGCCATGGTATTTGCAATGACCTCACATACATGTCAAAGTTGGATAAAGAACATTGAAGAAGAACTCATGCATTTGAACTATAGTGCTGACAAAGAACTCAAAATACCACAAAGTGCTCAAAGAACACACAAACCTGTCTCGGAAGAAATACTGCCACCGTACCCGACAGAGGCCAGGATGGCAAGACTTCATCTCATCTACTTTGGACACGGTACCAGGAGAGACCTGTCCCTGGAGAAGGACCCGGTGGTGGGTAAGGGAGCAGTAAAAAAGGCAGACCTTGAAAAGATGGATCGGCACAGTGGATCCCTCCACAGGATCCGTCGCAAGGATCTTTGTGAGGATGGTGCTGGACTCGAGAGTGTTCTGTCCTGCTGCATGTAGGCTCACCATGGGTTGGAACCATCTGGGTCGCACCCCAAAATAAAACTTGTCCTGAATACGTAGCCTAACTTTTATAACTTCTTGAAAAGTCTTTCCTCTGACCACTTTGCTTTCTTTTCTTTAAGATAGTTACTATTTTCACAAGTTATTTTATTAATTTTCTTTACTGATACCCACAGACCTTTAATAATGAAAGATCCTTCTGAACGAAAGTCATTTTAACCATTGTCTCCATACTAAAGAACAAAAAACACACACACAACCCCATAAAGAAGCAACGCAGTTACTGTCGTTCTAAATCTTGGCGACTTCATGCATATTGCGGAAGGAACAGTGGGCTTTATTTTTTTTCAATACAGCTCTAATTTTCAAGGAAAATCTACACATACCGGTTACTCTTGTAGCATTATAGTGATAATTTTAATCCTTGAATCATAGAAATTGTAGTTTGAGTCAGAGCATTTATTAAAAAAACAAAGTATCTTTTTAATATCTATGTCTTGTTTAAAAATTAAAGTACATTGGCATTTTCTAACATTTGAAAGTTTCTTTACAATTTTCTCAAGTTTATGCCATCCTGAAACAGAGTCCTAATATATTTGCTTTCCCTTTTTTGTCCACTGAACCAGGTTTCTCTCAGACCAGGCTGTCTTTTCAATATGTGAAGTTGTGAAGAAGCTGTTAATATTGTAGCCAAGTATAATACGAATTGACAGAGAATTAAAACACTTCCATTGATGATATGAACTCAGGTGTGCACAAAGCAGAATACAAAAGTATAATTTCACATCCTAATCTTTTTAACTGATATTGTCCTCTCATTTCATTATAAAATAATTTATATTAACACTGATATCCTTACAGTATTTGGGAGGTAGTTTTTTTTCCCTTAACATATTTTGCAATACAGAATGAGGGAAAAAAAATACTAATTGTATCCAATAGAACTTAAACCGATAGTTAAAATAGGGAGCATTTATTTGTTTATAAAGTGAAGGTCCAGCAATATCATACAGAATCACCACATATTTAGGCAGATAATATGGTGTAAGAAAGAGTAATTCTGCAATTTCCAATATTTGAGGGTGATAGCTATTTGGGGTGCTAAACAGAAGCTGTACCCAATCTACCCTGCAAGTTGACATCTGAGTGCCCCCTGGTGGCCACTCTTTCCATAAGGGGTAATGCTCAGAGTAGTGGCCTTCTTAATATCTACAGTTTCCTACGTTTTATGTACTTATTTAACAGCCTCCCACCCGCCCCAAGTTGACAGTAATACCTATATATACAGAGAGGTTAGTGTAAATTATTTAAATTATGGAACTTTTGTGTTTACCACTGGAAATACTACGACATCTATGTATAAGTCATTCTATCGTATTTCCTAAATGTCCAACCACACGTCTTGCTTTTTACCAAGATGGTCAAAAATTCTAAAGGATTATCATCCTTAAATAGTAATAGGATGACTCCGGGTCAAAAATAGACTACGTGGGCTGAGTCCTGGTGGCGTAGTGGTTGTGCGTGGGACTGCGGCCCACTGGGTTGGAGGTTCAAATCCAGCTGCAAAGCTGGGCCTCCTATTCCCACCACCAGAGGGCAGTGATGCCCCTAAAACAAAACAAAACAAAAAAGTTCAAAAATAGACTATGTTTAGAAGGGTGCAAAATCATAGTGAACAATAATAGCGTGGAGTTATGCTATATGTTATTGCATATATAGATATGTACATACTCTGTAAATACATAGGATGTCCATAGTTTATATCTATAGTTCCATCCATTCACATACACAAAAAGACAAAGGAGGGGACTTGAAAAAGTTTTATTATCTTCCCATTCCTTGCTTCATTCACTCTTACTCCATTTGTTTGACTCTATGGACTAATCTGGAAAAGAAGGTCTATTTTTAAATTCTCACTCATAGACAAATTCTAGCAAACTCAGACTGCAGGATAATTGTCTATTGAATTATCTTTATGTGTATACATAGGCATTTTACCACAAAATGTCGGAGAGATGACTGGGTTTCTAATATTTCCAATTAATATGCACTAAGCATGTTGCTTGAACCAAACCCAGAAACGCAGTAAGGCAGAGAGAAACTACCCCTTAGGGTGTTCAAGCTGTGCTGGTTACAAAAGCATACTGCTGCTCCTTTTAATACACTGAGCGCTGCTGGGCATGCTCTGCTCACCCGAACCACTGTGCCATCAGAACTTCCCAGCAAGCTGATTAGGGATATATTTTTTCATTAAGAGTTTTCTTTTCGGAATTCTCCTCAAACAAAATCCTTTAACTGTCTCCTCCGACTATATTGAACTGCTGCCCTCCCTCAAGCTGTGAATTGGTATTTTATTCAATCTCCTATTCTTTGATTCCTTCATTCAGTAAATAGTTTTGAGCATCCATCATGAGCTCTTCTGGACACTTCTTAGTGATTCAACAGGGAACAAAACTAAGGAAAATTCCTATCTTTAAATCACTTCGGGCATTTTGCGCCATATTGCTACTCATCAAGTAACCATTCAAGGAAGAATAAAATTACAAGACAGTGCATGTGTGATACAGAAAGGGAGAAGGCTTTCCACCCTGACAAATTGTAACTGGGGCATTACTCCTGCTTGGAGGGTTAGAGAAGGTTTCCATACACAACCACTGAGCTGAGAGCTGAGGAACACCTCTGAGTGCCCTAACTGTTCATTAAACAATAAGCTCTTAGAGATCAATATGCTATTTGAAATAACTCAGTAGAATGTCCATTCTGTGTGTGTTTCTTGATAATGATAAAAAACTTGGATTAATGAATTAAAAATTAATTTTAAATATTTCCCTTAAGGATGGTGCATGAATGTTTCATTTAGGGAATAACTGCTCTAACTGTTCATTCCACTGTATCTGGAAAGTAAATATCCCTCCAGGAGTCTGAAAAGTGGGATTTCAGGACCACTGAGCCCAGGTGCCCTAACAGACCTAAGGGATTATGGTGAATGTGAGGACAACTGTACAATTGCAAATTTTCCCTTTATGCTACACTGTTTGCTAAAGTTGTAAGCATATTTCCTGAATTAAAATATCAGCTATTATCATAAACCCATTTACTCTTGAGCTGCGTCTTGTAAACAGGCAGTGGACTACCCATACTATGCAGATGATGAAATATTGTACCATCAGAAAACACAAGTAGTTTTTTGTAAGGACCTTCCAGTTTTGAGACAAAAGCTTTACCCTTTACACTGTGAATCAGACTTACAAAAGCAGAATATATATTTTACTGAGGCCAGGTCTTTGTAGTTCAGAGAGTCTATTAGATGTTCATCTTACAGATATGACATTTACTCACAAAACAATCCTCAAATGCCTTTTGGGTGGCATTTTAAGTGTAAAGTTCTTCAGAAATCAACTGGAGATATTTTATCTTCTCTGAGTCACTCCTCAAAATTTCTATGAAACTGTACTTTTCCTCCAACGTGTTGTTTTTTAACTTTTTTATTGTGGATTCTTTGGAAGTTTAGATTTCAGATCCTGATTCTGGTATTCAACATGTGAGCTTTGTTTTTCAATCAGATGGATACTCCTTCCTAAACAACAACTTGTTCCCCGGCTCAGAAGTTTTCATTGGTGCCGTCAGTGCTGTGCACTAACGATAGCTATGAAATAGGTGGTAGTCAAACACATCCAGGCAAATCCTCGGCCACATTCCAGGTGAGTTCACTCAAGAAGGTCACACACATCCTTCCTTTGCCCCAAAGCACTGAAATCATAACTCAGTCGCTACAGGAGGGTCACATTTATTCTGTTGCACTAAGTGCAATGAAGTCGCACTTTTACAAACGTCTTATTTTCTTTTGTCTTTTTGGTGTGGGAAGATGATTCCTACAAAGTGGTCTCCCACGTCTAACGGGGCATGTTGTGAAGTGTTATGAAGTAGGTTGTGACTGCCAGGCCCTCATTTACAACGGAGGAGACATGGCCCGTTTGGGTTCCACTCTGAGCACATGGCGAGAGATGATCCAATCCTGGCCCCCAGGTCGTGTTGGTTGCTGTGACGTGCCAGAGCGTCTGTTCTGACTCACGTGGATCCCGAACACAACGGAACAAAGCACTGCTCGGGCCTGCGGCAACCTCACAACTGTTCTTACGCTTGAGCCACTGTGGCAGCCACTGTGTCCATCCACGTGGGTGAGGGCATGCCTCTGTGCTGTCGCTTCTTTCTTCACCAAGCATGAAATTCTTCTCCAGGAGCTGAGGTCTCCTGACATGTCCAAAGAATGCACCGTATGTACGTACTCGTGTGCAAGCCGAGCTCTACAGTACACTTTTAACATCATCTTTCTATCCTAAAATTAGGTGCCTCAGCTGATATTCTGGTGGACATAAACTCAAGCATACACAGTAAGATGAAATCTTGCCAACCTGGCTTCCAAGGCACTGTAGCTGTACTTCTTCCAAGACAGATGTGTCATTTTAGCAGTAGATGGTACTTTTTTAAAATTTAAGATTGATTTTAATAATATATTTCAGTATATATGAAATATTTCAACCTATAATCAAGAGAAAATTATTTCATGAGTGCCCAATTATTTAATATATTTTAAATACAGTTTATATTCTATATTTACAGCACATTTCATTCAAAGCATTCACTTTTTGTACAAAGCCTTAGAAACATTTATTCAAGAAAATATCAAAATGTGCCTCCAACTAGGCTTAAATACTTTTCCAAAATCATTTTTTGGGGGAGCCATGACAGATATCATATCATTCCATAGTTCAGTTACACGAGCAGCATTGTACATTTGCTGCCACAAACAGTTTTAAAACATTCTCTTCCTTCCAGAACTCCTTGACATCAGCTCCCCCATATCTTCCTTTCCCCACTGTAACCCTCAGGAACCTTATTCCATTTGCTATCTCTATATGTTCATCAATCCTAGGTTTCATATACTGAAAAGAAGAAAAACATAAAACCAAAATTCAAGACAGTTACCCTCAATGACAATATACATCTGAGACAAATCCCAATATGAAAACAGAAACAGAAAGATTTGAAAATCAGATTGGGTCTGAAGTGCATTCCAGGGGACAGTCAACTGAAAAAGGTTTTAACTGTGCAACTCAGGTTTATCTGTTTGGTCTCAGACACTTCTTCTATGCACTCTGGTAAACAGTTTCTTCCCATCTCTCCATTATGCATAGAGGAAAATCACTGAGGTTTATTCCTATGGAGACCTCAGACATGTCTCTTAGGCTTCCACTGCCATCAGTAGCATTTTGCAAACCAGAATTTCACAACTGAAATTCTGATACTTGTCCCTCCTTTGGCTTTGGATTATCCAATTTACAATCCTTGGGTCACTGATGTTGGTGTGCTTCTTCCACGTGGACTAGTTGACATCTCACTTAAAGGGATGATTGCATGGAAACAAGCTTTGAAGACCCCAGACAGTATCAAGTACTTTATCACTATTTTATCAAGCCCTTCTCCTGGCTGTGGTCTCTCCTGATGACACAACCATGAGATAAAGTCTGCCATTTGTGTCTGTAAGGCACATCCTGGATAAATTTCATCCAAGATGGATTTTTTTTTCCTGGTAGTCCATGATGTTTTTAATATTCTTCACCAGCACCATAATTCAAATGGATTTGCTCTTTTTGAGTCTTCCTAGTCAATGTCCCACGTGCCCAATATGTGGTCATTGGAAATACTGTGGCTTGAGTCTGCACCCCTTAGTCGTCAAAGTAACACCCTTTATTATCAACACTTTCAAGAGGGCCTGGGTAGCGATGTACCCAATGGAATGTATCTGTTGATCCCTTGCTTACACAAGCATTGATTGTGGATCCAAGCAAGGCAAAACTCTCAACAACTTTAATCTTTTCTCTAAGATGATGTTACTGTTTGGTCAAGTTGCGAGTATTTTGGTTTTCTTTAGATTGAGTTGTAATCAATCCTGAAGGCTATAGTTCTTCAGATTTTCCAACAAGTGTTTTAATTGCTCCTCACTTTTAGCAAACAAGGTTATGCCATCTGCTTATTGCCAGCTGTTAATAAGCCTACCTCCAACTCTGATGCCACATTCTTCTTAAAATAATGCAGTGTCTCTGATTATTTGCTCAGAAAACAGATTAAATAAATATGATAAGAGAACACAACCCTGAAGAACACATTATTCTGATTTTAAGCCATGCCGTGTTACCTTGTTCTGCCTGTACAAGTACCTCTTGATCAACGTAAGATGGATTATGATCCATGAGGAAAATGAAGTAAATTGGAATTTCCATTATTATTGTTATCCATATATATTTATGTATGTATATTTTTTCTTTTGTTTTTGTTTTTTCAAGGCACATTTAATATCATGAGAGCAATACAAAATGGCCCAACCCAATGAAGGAACATATTCCTCTTACCACCACCACAGTGCACTCTCAACAGGATCCTGCAGAATGGAAAGGGATTCAATCAATTTCACTATTTGAAAACAAAAATTATATCTTGACATCTCATCACAGACAATATCCTTATACAAGCCAGTTGTGAAATGAATGTTTATAATGGTTTGAATAATTCAAACCTGAGTCTGACAATGACAACGCCATGTTTGTACAGTAATTGAGAAGTTTGTTTACAGCATTAGAGATCAATTCAAGAACACACCATTGATTAAAAGCATAGATTTAAGGCTTGATTGAGTAACAGAACCCCAGACAAAATGTAGGAACTATTTGTGCTACCATCTATCAGTCAATTCATGGCTACTGAAAGTTGGTTCTTAGCAAATAAGCCCTCTAAAGACAAAATGACCTCATTCAATTTGAGTCAGAAATCCAAAAACAAATCGGAAAGTCCACAGCCTTATTGGCAAAATGAATCTACAGTGTCTCTAGGTCTCTGTGCTCAAAGTAAGAAGTGATTCACAATCCATTTTTATATATTTAGTGAAATTTTACCTGTTCATGATTTAAAATCTCTAGATTTTCATGTATTCAAACTGTCTGAAGACTCTGTGTGCCACAGACTTCAGACTTCTGCTTTGACCTCTATGTTCTTCAGACAGAAAGCTTTCTCCCAGGTGTCTAACATTCCTAGAAGAGTTAGTCACTGCTTCAGAATAGTCTGATGCCATCACTCCTTCAAACAAGGGGAGGGGAAAAGACAAAAGCTGAAATGTTTTACATTATCCATTATAATTTGGAAAATAAAAGAATGTGGCCTTTGGGCTCACAGAGTCTGAATCTGGGTGTGGAAGTGAATACTTTGCTCTCCCACCACAGCATTCTCACCATGGGACTGTCAAGGAAGCCTTGAATGCAGACAACTCCAGGCACCAGTTCACTTGTGGGCTGGTTCCCATTTGTCTTTACTCTGTTCCAGTTCTCCTTTCACTTTTAGGAAAAACAAGTTGACAGCTGGTTCTTCCATGGTTGATCTCAGTTGGGCAACTCTAAGCTGCTGAACTTGCCTGAGGTGCTGATTTGGGCGGCACATGTTTTGTTCCTTGGTTGCGAGACTCATTACGAGGATGTTCTCCCTTTGGACAGATTTTGCGGCTGTTGTTTTTGTTTTTCTTAAGATTCCCTTAATCCAGTTATTATGTGAGAGTTGAGATCTGTGTATTTACCCTCTAAAACCTGCAAGTATGCTTCAACGAGCTTCCATCCTTGAATTCATCTCATGCCATAACCTTGAAAATATGTTTCATTCAGTCAAACCTTTTGGGAAGAGGTTCTTCATTGGTCACCTTGAATCTTTGCAGATGGTCTGCTGCCAATTGCATGGGGTGGGGGTGAGGGGCGCAACTCCATCCATAGTTTTTTAAGGTCCACACAGTCGAATGCCTTTGCCTCGTCAATAAAATACAACTTTTCTAATAAAATAAAACTTTCTAATAAAATAAAACTTTTCTAGTATTCTGTTTCCAGCCAAAATCCATCTGATATTAGCAATGATACACCTTGTTCCAAATGCTCTTTTGAATGCAGGCTGAAACTCTGGCAGCTGTCGTCATTGTACTGCAGTAACTGTTGTTGGATGATCTATTTTCAGCAACATTTTACTTGCTTGTGCTATTTCTAAAAATAAATTGAACATTTTCATGTGTAACTTTTCTTTGGAATGGGTACAAATAAAGATTATTTTACCCTAGTCAGTTGGCCTTATAACTGTTTTAAAATTTTCCTGGCATAAACAAGTACCATTTCAACTGGTATTCCCTCAATTCCTGGAGTATTGCTTTGTCGAATATTTTCAGTGCCACTCGAACTTGTTCCTTCAGTACCATTGACTCTTGCTCCTATGCTACTTCCTGAAATGATGGAATGTCAATAAGTTCTTTTTGGTATCATGATGCTGTATATTGTTTCCATCTCACTTAATATTTTGCCCATGGAATCTTTCACTATTACAACCCAAGAATTGACTTTTTTGTGTTGTTCTTCTTCATGGGTTTCCTCAATTAGTTCTGATTCAAAGCAGCCCTATGGAAGTAAGCACCATCCACTCCTATGTCATCCTCAAACTAATTATTGGAGGAATTCCTGCAGCTACTGTTTTAATCCATCTCATCAATGACCTTATTTTTCATTGCTCTTCTAGTTTACCACTTCAAAAATTATGTACATTTTTTAGAGACTGGTCTTTCTTGATAACATGCCCAAAGTGTGTGAGTCTCTCTATTCTCACTTCTAAGGATCATTCTGAAGGCATGCCTCCCAAAGATAATTGTTTTTTCTTCTGCTGTTCACGGTACTTTCAATATTCTTCACCAGTACCATAATTCAACTTCATCTACCCTTCCTCAGTCTTCTATATTAAATGTCTAATGTTTACATGCATAACAGTTGATTGAAAAATACCATGACTTGTCAAGTGCACGTTTATTCTGAAAGTGACATTCTTGCTCTTATATACTTTATAAGGTGATCTTGAGCAGAAGAAATAAAGATATACAAGGGGGTAAACTACTTCTCCCTCCAAAATGTAAGTTTTTTTAGCACACATATTCCCTACTGAGCAAACTTTAACCAAGTCATTCTGAGTGAGTGCACCCAGTGACATTGCCTGGCCTTTCTGGGAAAGTTCTTTCTGGTCACAATGATTTTTTTTTTTTTTTGTAAAGGCAGTTTCGCTTGAACATTGTTTTTGTGATGGCCAATTTAAGAGAACTGTGTGTGGCTGTGAAATTTTGTCTCCTGCTCAGAAAAAATGCCACAGAAGTTGTTGTGATGTTGAACACAGGTTACAAAGACAGCACAATGGAAAAAGCTCAAGTGGGTGAATGGCTGACTCATTTCAAAATAGGTGAAATGTTGATTGATAACAAACCACATTCTGAACTTCCATCAACTTCCTGAATTGACTGAAGGATGAAATGTCAACTTGTAGCACATGTGGAGTCCATTCCCAACCCTGACTGATAATCAAGCTTTCTATTTAGAGCAGAGGTTCTCAAGCTGTGGGTCATGATCCTTGTGGGAATTGAATGACCCTTTCACAGGGGGTCACCTGATTCTTAACAGTTGCAAAATTACAGTTAAGAAGTAACGACGGAAATAATTTTATGGCTGGGGGTCACCACAACCTGAGGAACTGTATTAAAGGGTAATGGCATTAGGGAGGTTGAGAACCACTGATTTACAAGTTCAGAAAAGATGATGTAGCAGTGTGCGACAACAACAACAACAAAGGTCTGCTTTGTGGCAGACAGGGGACTGGTTTTGCCGCCATGCCAATGAATCTGCACTCACAGCCCTCTCTTGCCACACACACCTTAATTACCTGACCTCACTCAGGTCAGCTTCTTTTTGTTTCCATGAATGCTGAGGGATGAAGATGAAAGGACCGCGGTTTGACTATGTAGAAGAAGTGAATCAAAAATGAGGGAGGTGCAGCGCCAGGTGACTGGCACCAGGTGCAGCATGTCGAGCCGGTCTTTGAGAAAGAGAACCAGCACGCCTGTGCCACCGTCGCCCAGGTCGAAGGAAGGCTCCGTCGCCACCACCGACAGCTGCAGGAGCTGGAGGAGGCCAGTCTGCCCAAGAGCTCCCAGCGGAAGGCCCCCTACAGCCGGATGCTGCCGCCGCCCCCAAGGCCCACAACCCAGGCAGGAAAGAGCGTCTGGCCACCAGACGGTCCAAGGTCACCTGGCCCAGCAAGCAGGGCACCCTGAGGAAGTATGAGCAGGTTGTGCTGAAAATGAAGGCGGTGCTGACGGAGATCCAGAAGGTGCACATCTGCCTCCAGGTGTCCTGTGATTGCCTCCAGGGGCAGCGCTGGCCGACCAACAGCCGTCACTGAAGACCCAGAAGAAGACCAACTACAAACCACAGCCGACGGCGGAATAGGGGACCCACCCCCTGCAGGGGTATCCCCATGAGGTCTGCTATCTCAAACAAACCCTAGGCTACACTGAGGAGAAAATGGCCAGCCTGTCCTATGAGAGAGCCCAGGAGATGTGGGAGGTCATTCGTCAGCCTCCTTCTCTCTCTGGACGCCATCCTGTTGGTCTGCCTCTCCTCCATGTGCAGGTCCCCCGGCCCTCCGTCAGACGCGCCTGCACAAGTGCACCACCGTCGTGCCCCCAGGGCTTGGGGTGCTGGTTTGGCAGAAGCGGCATGCCAGCCCCACCGCCAACTGGCAGGTTTGGGTGACCTCTAAGTGGAGGCTCTATACCAGGGAACCCATACCTCTTGCAGAAGGAATATCCGGCCTGGAGAGACCTCAGGTGTTGCGTATCCTCCCCTGACACCCCCAAGAGTCCAGCCGCAGCCCTCTTCTGAGTCCACAGCTCCCTTCGAACAGCCTACCCACTGCGCTGGCTCGCCAACATTCAGGGTCCCCTCAAAAGACTGGTGGCCATTAAAGCCCATGAAGTGCAAAAAAAGAAAAAAAAAAAAAAGAAAAGAAAGAGGGAGATGCTGTCAGCGATCCAAGCAGATAGACTGGAAAAAAATGTTTCCATGAATGGAACAGCAGAAGTGACAAATGTATTAAGTGTAATGGAGAGTACTTTAAATGTGATAAGGTCGTTTTGTTAAAAACAAACAAACATTGAATATATAACTTTTTTTAAAAATCCGTTTTTCTTGGGTACTTCATCTTACATACAAAAGCTACTGTACTGGAGATCACCGTCTGTCTTATAGCCATTGTCCCCTCTATGCACGAAGAATTTACATTTACTTGACCACCTTTCAGCTACAGCTTCGACAATTGTAATTTTTTGCCATCAAGAGTAACCCTGTTAAGAAGCACCTATATCTGAATCATTATGTTGCCATTAAATCTTACCCCTTTTTTTCCCAGAGGAAACTGTTCAGTGGGGATTCTCTCCTCATTTTAACACTAAACACACATACGAAAAATTGTAAGCCAGCTGCTTCAGCCTTTATCACCCATAGTTTTAGATATTGAATTCCTAAATTCTTCCTTTCTAACAACCCAGAACTCTGAGGAAATAAGCATGATCTTTGCTATGAAAGATCTTCATTCTTCTAAGGACTTTGAACATCGGCATTTGTAAGTTAATTTCAGTCTAGAGCAGACTACAGCTATAAAGTCTACAGCTCTGCACAACAGCTAACAGATTCAAACACTTTTTTTCTACATTTGGTTGGGTTCTGCCCCAACCAGCTCTAGCCATGTAAGCAAGCTAAGCATGAGGGTACACACATACTGCACGTCAAACTAGCTAGTCTCTTCACACAGTCTCATCAATCCAAGTTCCATGGGCCAGGCCATGCTTGTAGGCCAGGATATGACTCATAGTGAACCTTTATAGGGTTTTTATGACTTTACATAACTTTAAAGGAGTTGACCGCCTTATCCCCTCCCCCATACTTTGGTTGGGGCAATTTGAACCGCTAATTTCACAGTCAGCTGTTCAACATTAACCAAAAAGTGCCACCAGATCTCTGCATGGAAGGTGAGAACTCTACAACTGAACCATCACTGCCATACAAACTCTATGCACACACACACACACACACCACTGCCTTACACGCACATACACTACATCTACTACTGCCTCACACATACCATATACATATAACTATATACCACTGCCTTACACACACTATCCCTCTATATATACCACTACCTTACACACAATATATATGTGTGTATATACATATACCACTGCCTTACACACACTGTATATATAACATAGCCTTACACACATATGGCTTATTCTTAGATATTCTCTTTCTTAGATTTTTATGTTCTTTTCTTTTAGCTAGTTTACTTAGCATTCTGCACATTCTTTTTTTGTGTCAGCAAAAACCTTGAGTGCTTTTTTGGCTATTATAGGAATCTTTGAAAATGCTATGAGATGAACACTGGACTGTCAACCATAGGTCACTGGTTCAAACCTACTAGAAAGTCTGTAAGAGAAAGAAGAGGCTGTCTAGTCATGGAAATATTTACAGTCATGGAAATATGACCCTATATTGGGTCATTGTGAATTGGAATTGACTAGCTATAGTAGTGAGACCTTTGTGGTTTGATTTTTTATATGATTGTGCTATCCATACTTTAACTCAATAGTAATACATGAGGGATGGATCAAGGAGGCTTAAAGTTTCATAAACTATGAGCCAATACCATATGGTGCATAACTGAATGTTCAGGTCAGAAAATATTTGACAACAGTAAGATGCTTCTTAATACATAATGACCAAAAATTTATTCAAAATCAAAGTATAATGAATCTGGGGTGTTTCTGACAGCATTTGACTGGCCTATATCACAAGCGCTTACTGTAACCTTAGTTATGAATAACATGCCCACTTTGCCCTGTGCTTACTGTCCTGCCATGCCACACTGAGGAACCTCCAGATACACTGTGACTCACATCTGAACTACTGTATTTTATGAATTACAGTGGGTTTTTGTTTGTCATTGATGGTTTAATGATGGGGGAGAATGGAGGATTTGTAGCAAAAGTTAAAGCTGGTGGCAATGAAAAAAAAACTCAATGATTTAGACACATTGCTTCCAGGCAAAATAAAATTATTGTTATAATAAGTGTTTAAAAACATTTTGGAAAAAAAATTTTTAAAAACATTTTGAAAAATAAATTCAAAGTTTTATTTAAAATGTTAACATATGGATACCATGGAAAGTGGTTCTTTAGAAATGTTCACAGCAAAAAAAATTTTGTAATTTAAAATAATCTTCCCAAACATTTAATTGCATGAGTTAAAATTGATTAACTGCCTTGCCTGAAAACGCAATTTTAGAAAACCTTCCCTTAAAAGTTTGTTACTAAAATATTAATTTGGGTTCACAAAGTATGCCTAATTGAAAAAAATATCAGTCATTTACCACTAAAAGTTTATGAATCATTTGGTGAGTAATTAAATGATACAAATTTAAAACTTGGAGTTACTAAAAAGATCATTAAATGGATTTTGGCTTCAGATAAGCACAGATAAGCAAGCTCCAACCATTTCTGAAATGGTCCTAAACATACTTCTGTCATCTGGTACCTTATATTTGTGTGAAATAGCATTATCAGCATTGACAACTATAAAATCAAAATATGATCAACTCTGAAAAACATTCAAGGTGATATACTTCTTGAGTTATAAAACATTCTCCAAAAAAAAGGAAAAATATATCCTGCCAAGTTTTAATTCAAAACAAGCATACTTAACTTATTAGCATATAAATTTGCTTCCATATTAAAATTATATGCATATCAAAGAATTGTTTTAAAATAAATTTCTTTATAATTAATTGCCAGTAATTTTTTATTTGTGTAGTTATTTTATTTATCCATAATAGTCCAGAGCAAATACAATTTTCTTGGATGAAAATGGGTAGTGATGAATGAAATAATTTTAAGAAGATTTGAGTATATTGGAATTGGAATAGAATCTTATCTATAAATGTTCCTGAGAAATAAATTTCTTGGTTAATGTTGGCATTATCTTATGATATGTTGTTTATTTCCTCCTGGTGTACTCTATTCAACTTTCAAAACCTTCAGTTTCCAGAAAGACACATACTTTATAATGAACCATCCTTCCTCTCTTTTGTAGATTACTGTCCCTTGAGACTATCTAAGCCAGGTCTAAATATCTTTCAACCTGATAGCACTTAAAAAGTGAAAAAAATATATTTGAAGACAGAATTTTCAGCAGCATTTTCTATGTTCATCTCCACAAGATGGAAAGCCCTGATTTCTGAATAAGTCAAGGGTCAGAACTTTTCACTATCTAAAGTATTCCCTTTGGAAAGTATTTCAACTCACACATCTCCTTCTTACTACATTGTCTAAAAACATATTTATAAGTTATCCAAATACTTCATAATTCAACTCTCCTAATATTTTTTATCTTCTTTATCATTTTTTGGTGTGTGTTAACTGCCACTGAGTCATCTCCATTCATGGTGAATTGATTCAAAATGGAATAGAATATTAATCAGTCCTGAGTGATCCCCATGATTGCTTGAAGATTAAATTGTTGTGATCATTAAAGGTTTCAGCATCTGATCTTTGAAAATAGATGTCTAAGATTTTCTTCTAGTGCATCTTAGTCTGGAGACTTTACTTAAACTTGTTTATCATTATTGTAACACATGAGCCTTCCCTGACAAAGAAGTGATAAGTCACCACAAGCTGCATTGATCCAGGATTCATCCCAGGTCTCCCTTGTGGAAGGTAAGAATTCTACCACTGAAATACCAGTATTATCTATGTAATATTAATCTATCCATGTCATAATTAGCATTTGATTATTATAATGTTGTTGTTATTTGTTATTTATAGGTGCTGTCGAATTGGTTCCAACTCATAGTGGCCATGTATACAACAGAATGAAACACCACTTGTTCTTGTGCCATCTCCCCAATTATTATTAAGCTTTCCCTATGTTGTTATAGCTCCTGTCCCAATTCATGCATCAGGTGTTGAAGGTCCAGGCTGTCACTATAAAGACTAAACTGTACGTGACTGAAGACAAAGTATTTTCAAACAATTCACATGCACAAGACTATAGGACCGTGAATAAGCAAGATGGAAGAAGAGTTGATGGATCTTAATGGTGATGCTCTTGAAGAATATTAAACATGCCACAGATTTCCAGAAGAACAAATAAATTTGACTCGGATGAAGCACAGCCAGAAGGTTCCTTGGAGGCAAGACTGGCGAGACTTGGTCTCGTGTATTTGGAATATCTTATCAGACATGACTGTGGAGAAGGATGTTGCAGGCCAGGCTGGTGCTTTTTGCTGCTGCACAGGAAATGGAGTTTGCAGCATCTAACAACATTCCCAAGAAGTTGGAGATTAATGTTCAACTTTTCCCGAATACTATACCATTTCATTATCCCTGCAATAGATCACCACCTCTTTGCTTAGAATATTTTTTCCCTTTTGAGCATCTGCAATTCTTTGTAACATCTCACAGAATTCGCAAACCCTTAAGGGCATAACTCATGTAGTTGTGATGCTGTTATAACAGAAATCTGAATTCTGTAAAATCATCTGGAAGCTCTTCCTAACCCACAAGGCTGCAGAATCTGGTTAAATAAGGTCATAAGACAAGTTGCAACTCAAATCTTAGTAGCCAGAAGTGAGACAGAGGCCAGCCAGATGCAGGATACAGAGTAAAAAGCAAAATGTCAAAAAGGCAAATCAAGTCTCCTTGCTTTTCAGTGCCTGCTCAGTTGGGACAGGAAGGCCATGATCATGATTTTGATGGTGGTATGGCTTTTGTCTTCTGTAAAACCAAAAAACCCTCAAGGAAACAGAGGGTAGTTTGAGTCACTCTCATAAAGTGAGGATTCAAAATACACTACTCCCTAATCCCGCCTGATCAGCAGCATAAAGAATTTCTTCCAAAATGAGATGCAGAGACTGGAATTTATAATATATCATCAAATGGAGTTATGAATAGAAGCTCCATGTAAATAATTAGCTACATTTCACTACCATATTTGTATAATGTGTTATGACACCATGAAAACACTAATACACAGTCTCATACAAAATAATGTAAAATGAAGCATTTATCTGAGAGTGTGATGATACACAACCTACACATATGTCAAGAGGGTCCCAGAGGTATGAAGAAACTACATATACAAAGTTCTTTGACTATCACCTTTAAAATAATTATGAAATTCTAACTTACTGCGGAACCAAATTGATATTGTTTCCAATATTCTTGCTAAGCTATCTGATATAAAACAAACAAACAAACAAATAAAAACAAACATGAATTTTATTAGTACTTTATTTGTAAAATACTATTGGGGGCATCTTTAAATCTATTACTACATTTCACATATCCAAATAGAAGCTAAACCAATACAGAAATCTTAAAGAGTAAAGTAAGCCTTCTTTCTTAAATCTTATATTACTAAGTTGTTGTAGATGGTGTCAAACCAATTCCAACTCACAGTGACCTTATGTACAACAGAAGAAAACACTGCATGGTGGTGCACCATCCCCAATCTGGGTCCTGTGTTTAGGTTTGTTGTTACAGACACCAAGTCAAGCCATTGTGTCAATGACCTTCCTCTTTTTTTGTGGCACTCTATTCTATCAAACATGATGTCTTTCTCCAGAGACTAGTCTCTCTTGACAACATTTTATTTTATTGAAGAGGCAATGCAGTGTTTACCAATACATGATGCTGCTTACTCTTCATTATCTTCCTCCTTCTGGCAACATTATTTGGATCAACAATAATAGCAGGTGCATCACTCCTCCCAATTCAGTCCCACAAAAGGCAACCTTTACCTTTAAATCTTACTGAGTGCTTCTTTCTCTCACTCATTGCAGACCAGTCTGAGAATGCTAATGTCCACTTTAAACATGAGTCAGTAGTGTTGTCAGCAGTCCTCTCTTATACTTTATTGACTGAAAAAAATAAATAACTTACTAATGTTGCTAATACTATGCAGAATCAATCATGTAGTTGGTTAAAATCAACCACAAGTTGGTGTGTGCATGGTGTGTGTGTGTGTGTGTGGTGTGGTGTGTGTTTCATTCATTATCCAAAATGTCAACTGAACTTTTATGCCCATACTATTCTTTCTGATCAATATGGGAGAAAGAAGCCAGCACAATTATCCGAACTTCAGATAAGTTCACTATTGGGCAGTGAAGAGCAAGCAACTTTATTTGTAAAAAGAAAAACAATATTAATAAAGAACAGATATGATTGTACTTTCAGAAGATAAGGCACTTTAATTTTCAAAAAAGACAAAATATATTTTAAATAGATTTTTAAAGGACCCTTAAATTTTTATAACCAAGGAGATTATTTCATTCTCTACTCCAGAAAAAATGCATAACTTCCCATGTTAAAATAAATTGGTTGATAACGTTTTACGTAGCTCAAGAAATTTTGCATTTCAGAGAAAATGGGGTAAAGCTCCACCATTGGGTGCCATCTGTAATTGTGTATACCTCAAGTTCATCCTTATTTATCCAAAAACAGTATTCTACTTGGGCAAATAACCATTTTGACTTGTAGTGAGATGAATATCCTAAAAAACTTTATGATTCAAGAGGTCTCTGAGACAAGAGAGGAAGAATAAAAAGATAATGCATGAATGGTTGGTTTAAGAATGTCTATAAAAGCTATTATCCTTCACATGAGTGCACAAACACTATGACTTTGCAGCTAGTGTCTTCACAACTCCAGCTCAGATCAATGTTTCAGCTGTAAGTGAAATGTGAACATCTTTACAAGTGTGTTACCGGTTTGAGAAACCATGAAGTGAACTAGCTGTTAGATGGGCTATTACTTTGGCCCAGTCATTAGAGTAATTATTCAATTACTGCCAAATCAATTAACAGGGGGTACTAATCTACCTAAAGCTGACTGTAAGGGTGTCAGTCCTTTTGAAGGTTTTCTATAACCAGCTGCCACATTCTAATCTCACTGATTTTATTTCTAATACTAATTTATGCCTGATTAACATAGCAGCATTTTTGAAAAATGGAAAACATAAAAATCCTTGGAAGGAATACTATTATAATCATAGCAGAAGCTGAGTTCATAAATCAAATTTGGGTAGCATGAATTTAGAGAACACAATATTTCTCCCTACAGTATTTCTTTTGTCACTTTAGGATTTCCAGTGCATGCATAGTTAGTTATTCTGGACCTTTTGAAGATAATTGCAAATGGTCAAATATTTTCTTAAATACGCTTACTTAGATACCTTTATAGATTGCTGCCAGTACCTAGGAAATATTTTGAAGATACATGTAACACAAACAGAATTTGTCACTTTTTATCAGTAACATCCAAGCTTCCAGATGATGTATTAAATAAGGCAAGTTTAAGAAGATAATTCATGGTCAAATATAGCACAAAGTTTATGGAAGATAGAATACTATAATAAATCTGAGTTTCTTTATCTATTTTGAATTATATGATTAGTTTGATAGCAAAATGGATTTCTCCTGCCATCTCAGAATTCAGTTTGGGGTTTAGAGATTAGAATAAAAGGTGCAGAATATCCACTAATTTGGAAGTGAAATATAGGACGGTGAATTTTGTTAAGCGGCAACCACAACAAACGATAGGTAAATGTCTGCCTATTGTCTGCCTCAAAGGCTATAAGGAAAGAAAAGAAGAGCAATAAGATAAAGACTCAAAGAACAGATTTCTGTGGAGTGGACTGTGGGTTTTTCCTCTCTTTCAAGTCTAGGGAAGAGAGTGTAAGAAATCCCTCCACAGAGTTCAGTCAAATCTATCATTGAGAGGAAGATGATTATGGAGCAACTGTGAGGGATATGCACCTGGTCCCTAGGGACCAGGGAATGTGAGGGAATTTGACCTGGTCCCTAGAATTGGGGGTGCAGTATTTGGTGTAGAGTCTTATTGGAGAAGTCTGTTTCCAAAAAGCTCATGGTAGCTGACCTAACTACAGGAAAATCGGAGAGAATTTTAATGGAAGGAAATGTATTTCTGTAGGCTAGTGATTGATGAGTTTGTCCAGAGGCCATATGAAATTCTAGAAGTTATTTGATCTTGGCTCGTTTTGGAAATGGCCCCACTGACCCTACTTGAGGAAAGATAAGCCTAACCAAAAGAGATGGGGCTGTACACTTTGATGCATAAGGAAAGGGGAAGGGCTTTAAGTTATCAGCTGGGGTGAGTCTAAGTAATCATTTGAACAAAGTTTTCACTAAGGAAAGGATCTAGAAGATTCTTAAGGAGCACATTAAAAATTCACTGCCCTCAAGTCTATTCTTACTTATAACCTTACAAAACAGAGTGAACCTTCCTCTTTGGGGTTTTAAGGCTATATATCTTTAAAAGAGCAGAACCCTCTACCCTACAATGTGGTTGGCAGATTTAAACTGATGACCTTGTGGTTGGCAGTATAGCAGTGAAATTCTTACCCACATGTGCAACCATGTTGTCTTCAAAAAGTCCAGTATACTCAAAAGAGAAAGAAACTGTACCATAGACCAGCTGCACCATGCCATCGTATAAGATTCCAGTCAAAATCAGTCACATAAGACTTACCTTGTCTGAGGGTTGTGCTGAGGAGTAATGTTGGAAAATGATTTCTTTAAATGGCACTTTTTGCAACATTGTAGATTTCTGAACTTTATCGGGTTCTAACCAGGACTGCAAAGATCATAAACTTGAACATTCAAATATAAAAATATTCATGAAATTTGAAAGCATAGTGGGTTTAGTGTTTGGTTGCTAAATATCAGGCCAGTAGTTTGAACCTCTCCGTGGAAAAATGGTGAGGCTGTGAGATTGACAAAGTCAGAAATCGTATGTAGAGTCGCTATGAGTAGCAATGGATTGGAGTGCAGAGAATTTGACTTGGTGCACCTGGGAAATCCCATATCTCTCAAAAAACACACAGCCCTACAGTCATTAAATAGGAAGGAAAATAACAATTGGGATGTGTTTCCCCTCCTTAAACAGGAATCAGTGTTCCATGAGAAGAAGACACTAAAAAGAAGATTAAAATAAACAGTGTGGTTTGGAGGTGATTTTAAAAGTATGAGTTTGGGAAACTGAGAGAAACTAAAACAGTCAATAAGATTTTCATGACCAAGCAATTTGACACTGAGAATTACTAAAGTGTATGCCCACTGGCAGTACCAGGGCACTTGGCCCACAGTTGTTCTCCCCAATGTGTTAGTCTGGGTTCTCTCAAGAAGCAAAACGAATGACAGATCTCTCTCACTCTCTCACTCACTCACTCACTCACTCACTCACTCACTCACTCACACTGCCCTCGAGCTCTTTCTGACACAGAGAGTCTGGCTCATAGAACAGAACTGCCCTATTGAATTGACAGGACTGTAAATTTTGTAAATCTTTACAGGAGTAGAATTACTCATCTTTATCCTATGAGTGATATATATAGTCATTTGTATTCATACCGATATTTTATAGTTATATACTTATATATTTAAATGGATAGATATGGATAGGTTTATAGATACATTTATAACCATAAAATGGCTCAAACAACTGTAGAAATAAGCCAGTCCAACCAGGCCAGTTAAGTTCTTGGGTCAGATGTTAAGCTGGAGGTTTCTCTTAAATTGTGAAGATCGGGGGTGGGGGGGGGGGGGGGGGGGGGGGGGGGGGAGGAGCGGGGCGGATGAACCAGGAAGCAAGGTCAGCTAATTAGGTTTATGGTTCCAAACTGCAGTGATTCCAAGTTTGGCAGGTCAAGTGGAAGGCTGCTAATGATTCTTAGGGATAGCAGATAGCATGGCAAGATAAAGTATGGTTCAAGTGCAAAGAAATGGAGGACCAGAAGTCAGATGTGGGATTAGACCCAGGAAGAAGCAATCAATCTTCCCCATAGAATCCACTTATATAGGAATCAGTCCATACCCCCTAGTAAACTTCCTATCAGTTGCATCAGGCCTGTGACCTAAGTAAGGGGACTGCCTTCCTCCCCAGTCTTCCCACAACTGCTGGGCTGCTCACAGAAGATTTCATCAGGGAGTGTGTTAATTATATTAGGTCACATCATAGGGAACTATTAGGCCAAACCACTACTGATCTAGCAAAAACGACACAAAATCTATCGTTCCAAGGTATAAGAAAACTAAATTGTTTCCCCACTAACTCCGTTAATCTTTGGTAAAGAGCATCACTTTAATATACTTATTCTCTGGCATACACCATGGGCAGAATGGATGTCAAAAGGCTTTGACATATATAGGACCTTCACAGTGCCAAATATGTACTTTGGGCATCAATTACATAAAATGGCATTTTGGCTAGCAACAAAAACGTAGACTTTGCAACTATTAGTTACATATTAGAGTGAGGGTTGTGGTAGTTATATAATCATGTGTCAATTTGAGGACTAAGAGTGTAGGGACTGAATCTTGCCTGTCAATCAGAGCATAGCCAATGAGGGTTCTATATGGGCATAGGCTTTTCATGAGAGTTCTGGGAAATCTGGTACTTCCTTCTTGAAGGAAGATACTATCTCTCTTGACCCACTCCCTTGGAGACTCTCTTCTAACAAGGCTGTCTTCCCTGGGAGACATTGCAATTGATAGAACACATGAACTACCTTAGTTCCCTGATTCAAGCAAGCCACATGGATAAAATCAGATCTCTGAAGTAAGAGAAGCCACAAAGAGCACCCTGCCAGGACTGAGATGCTTACAATGTCACTGGATCCAAAGACTTTCTACTCACTAGTTTATGACTTTCTACTCACTGATCATCCTGCATTTGGCTTCATTGCATGTGTTCTGTGACTCTGCAAAGGACTTTATAGATTGATATTGGACATATAGGCTAATATCAGACTTATGACCTTGGACTGGTTGGGATGTTTTCTTAATGTACAATTACCCTTTATTTAAAACCCTCATTTATACACATATGGGTTTCTATGGATTTGTTTCTCTAATCTACCACACTAACACAGCATATAAAGAATGAATGGTTACACTAGTAATTTCATTGGAAATTACTAACAATGAATGAAGGTTTTCTACTAGAGAACTTTATCTGTAATGTATCTGAGGCAAAGAATATTGAATCATTCCTGTAAGTTTCTACCAAAGGTATTAAATATGAAGCTATAAAAGGAGGTAATTTTATTTGTAATAGAGACAAGACTTTCCAACTTTAAATTCATTTTCATTAGAAATTTCTAAAGGAGAAAGGCCCCTATTGAATAAGAATAGAAATTTCTCTGATAGTGAAAAGTCCGTGGGAGAGAACTCAAGTCTTTATTTCTAATTCTTGTATACATTATTCAGAACATGGTGAGTCAATACACTCTTCAGAATATGTATTTCATGATATTCATTGACACAATTTAAAAACATTTATTTCTATTGGTAATTGCTTTTTTAAAAAACTTTTTGGGAAGTCACCTATTCAATACAAGGAAACATTTTAAAGGCATACTAAAATCCATCTACTTATTAATTTCCTTTATGTTCTTAATGGTGTGGTATCAAATTAAAAATAAAAAAATCTCACTGCCCATGAGTGGACTTCAGCTTATAGGGCTCCTATATAGAATTTCTGAGGCTGTAGATCTTTCTGGGAGCATATCTTTACCAGAGGGTTGATGGGTTTGAACCATCAACTTTACAACTAACAGTTCAAGGCTGATCTGATAACTCCATCTATCAGGTACACATAATACCCATAACACACATATTAAAACGTGGAACAGCATAGTAGATAGAATTTCTGGCTTCCAGTGGTGTGGCAATCATGTGCTTATGTTAATTTTATGATTGAAATGTAGGGGTGGAATCTAGCATGTTAATCTGGAGATAGCCCTTGAGTAGCCAATGAGGCCTCTATGTGAGCATGGCTTTCATCTGAGACTCCTGGAAAATCTCATGATATTTCCCTCATGAAGATGAGAAGCTATCTCCCCCAGTTGTTGGGAGTTAGTCTTAGAGATGAGTAATCATAGACAACACAGGATGGTGGCATCCGGGATGCTGGAGTAGCTGGCGGAGAGACCACACGGCTTTGCCCTGGTGGAGTCGGACCTCTGAAGCTGAGATGGCCACATGGACACCTCTGCTAGCGATGAGTTGCTTCTGCCACCACGGGATGCTGTTGATGGACCCTGAGCCCTGGAAGTGAGGAGCCATGGAAAGACCCCTGTCGGTGCCGGGACTCTGCACCCACTGACCTGTGACTTCATGAGTCGGAAGAAGACTTTCTGGACTGATTTTAGGCATATGGGTTAATATCCTACTTGTGACTTTGAGCTGGACTGGGCTGGGATGTTTTTCAACGTCTTGTTCCTCTTGATTATAAACCCATTCCTTGTATCCATATGCATGTCTTTGAAATTTGTTCCTCTAGTCTACCCAGACTAACACAGTGGTGGACCTCTAATTCTTCTGAACTCAGAAGAATTGATCCACACCACAATTCAACACCATTTGAATGATGGTGTTGGTGAAGAATATTAAGTAGACCATAGATTGCCAGATGAACCAACAAATTTGCCTTGGGAGAAGTATATTTAGAACGACACTTCGCAGGGTTTAGCCAGACTGTCTCACATACTTTGACTATGCTTTCAGGAGAGACAAGTTCCTGAACAAGGAGATCCTGCTTAGCAAGTAGAGACTCAGTGAAGAAGAGGATGATCACTATGGAGATAGAGTGACATAGTCGCTGCAACAAGGGTCAAACATATCAGGCTTCAGAATAGTGAAGTACACGGGAGTTGTCCCTAGCATCTCTGTGGGTCTGAGAAGACTTGATAGCACCTGGCAACAGTGGTGGAGAGAAGCCTAGACAGTAAGTGAATAAATTATATGAGATGCAATCACAATAATAAATGAGTATAATAGTGAAATATAAGTAATATGATGAATTTATATTTTTCTTCTAGATTCCTCTTTTGGATTTGTTCATCTATCACCTTTCTTGAAATAGAATGAAAAATGTGATTCACTGAATATTCCAATAAGAAATGAGCAAAACAAAGAGTAAGTGTGGCAGTCATGTGCTTATGTTAGTTTTATGATTGAAATGTAGGGATGGAGTCTAGCCTCTTAATCTGGAGATAGCCATTGAGTAGCCAATAAGGCCTCTATGTGGGCATGGCTTTCACTTGAGACTCCTGGGAAATCTCACGATATTTCCCTCGTGAAGATGAGAAGCTATCTTCCCCAGTTGTTGGAAGTTAGTTTCAGAGATGATTAATAACAGGCAACACAGAATGGTGGCGTCCGGGATGCTGGAGTAGCTGGCGGAGAGACCACACGGCTTTGCCCTGATGGAGCCGGACCTCTGAGGCTGGAGCATACACATAGACACCTCTGCTAGTGAGGAGTTGCGTCTGCCACCATGGGATGTTGTTGATGGACCCTGAGCCCTGGAAGTGAGAAGCCATGGGGAGACACCTGTCGGTGCCAGGACTCTGTACTCACTGTCTTGTGACTTCGTGAGTCAGAAGGAGACTTTATAGACTGATTTTCTGCTTATGGGTTAATATCAGACTTGTGATTTTGAGCTGGACTGGGCTGGTATGTTTTTTCAAAGTCCTGTTCTTCTTGAATATAAACCCATTCCTCATATCCATATGTGTGTCTCTGAAATTTGTTCCTCTAGTTTACCCGGACTAACACAGTAAGATTGCCTTTTAGAAACAAAATTGACAGGGCCAATTTAAGGACTCCTTTCCCTTCACCCCTCTTCAAATCCTTGCATACCACCTTAGCCAGCATGGACTACAATTAATGCTCAGTGACCATTTAAACTTCCAGCCATTTAAACAACTGAGGCACAGGAGATGAAGGTGAAGGAGGTCTTGAAGTAGATAAAAGGAGAAAGGATGAGTCGCACAGATCAGATTTCTCTGCCAACTGAAAAAATAGCAAATTATTATGCCAATAATATTCACCTTCTACATTACTCGGCTAACTGCTCTCTCTTTACAAATTCTTTCTCTCTTTAAAGAGCAACATGTGAAAAAATGACATAGTTCCACTTATGAACATAGCTCTAAGGGTGTGGGAAAGTTTGGCAAATAAACCACTATGGATGTGCCTCATTAAAGACTCATAGCTGAAGCCGTGCACCACTGTGAGAGCTGACGGGAAGTGGAAGCTTGTGGAATGTTATAAAGGACTCACTTCTAAATATCAAATTCATCCCATCAATTTTGTAATGGTTTAGAATTTAGATGGATGTTCTTGCCTGAAAGGTAGGAAGTTGGAATCATTCTTCTGATCTCTCTTTGTGTAAAACTGGTAACAATTCTATCCCTGGGGAGGTGGAGCTCCACTGCTACCTTCTCCTCTAATGAGGATGTAGCTGAAATGATCCAAATATTATAGTAACAGTGATGTTTAAGGGCACAGCAGAGAAGGCATTTTTGTTTTAATATGATTTGATGGTTGAACTATGTTAAAAGAATACACACATTTGTTTAAAAGGAATATAGTAAAAAAATTCAGTATTTTTAAAGAACAGTGTATAAAAGTGAAAAGGTATATGTGTGTGAACATACAGGTGTAGGAGATTGCAGGTCAAAAGGAATAGAAAGTATAGGATACGATAGTGGTGTTTTTTTAATCTTTGTCATACAAAAAGGGAAAGTAAAGCAATTTTACTAGTGAGATAATGACATGATAAGCTCAGCATATGAAAAGTCAAGAATAATAAAGTCTTGATTTAGAAGCCTGTGTTAAATTAAGCCTGAAACATCAAGAGAAGCGCAAAGAGCCTTAATGGAAGTTCTTGTTGGATCTGAGGAAACAATTCAAGAAACAGGGCAAAGGTCCATGACCATGACTCTTGGCACTACTAGAAAGCAGAAATCTATTACTTACATAATTTCATAAATCTCTATCTTTTCACCAGATGCAATATCACCCATTTTAGAAGAAATCATCTTAGCAAATAGACTGATCAAATAATGGAAGGGTCAACTTTTGCTTATTCAATTCTTTATGTATTTAACTCTATATATGTTCTATATACAGAACATATATATATATATACAGAACAAACATATGTTTTCATACAGATAAAAGACTTAAAAATTAAGTACAAAAAATGCTTCCCTTTTTGATCAAGCTAATGCCCACCAGATCCAGTAGTGTCAGTATTGAGCCATAGATTAGTTTTATATTTCATTTTCTTTCTCTGTTCTTTTTTTGATAGATAAATGCTTGCTGGAGTGGCTGTACAATATTGCATTCCTACCAGCAATGTATGAATAGTTCCATTTCCCTGTATGCTACCAGAATCCGATGTTGCAACTATTTTTTAGTTTAAGTCTTCTGATAGCTGTGCAATGATATGGTGGTATTGATTTGTATAGCCAAGGTAACATGTGGTGAAAAACTTTTAATGTTTAATATGTCATTTATATATCTTCTTAGAAAAAACATTTATTTTTCCCATTTTCTACTTAAATTGTGTTTCAGAAATTGAGTGTTGAGGGCTTGGTAGTCACTATGCATAAAAATGGACTCGATGGCAGTGAGTTATTTTTATTTATATATATTCTAGATAAAATTTTTGTCAAGTTGTGTTTTCTTCAGATATCTTCTCCTACCATATAGCTTCCTTTGTACCTTCTTAATCCTGTCTCAAACAGATTAAAAAAAATCTTTTTGTACCTCAGTCTTTCTTTGTGATCATGATTTTGGTGTTAAACCTAAAGACTCTTATGTCCTGTTACCTCCTAAAATAAGTCTCTTATTACTGTTCTAAAACATTGGAGCTTTGCAATTTACATTTAAACCTATGGCTAACTTTCAGTTAAAGGCATTAAAAGTTTGTTCAAAATTCTGTTTTGTGTTTTGTGTGTGTGTTTCCAGAAATTTCAGTAATAAAAATTTAATAGTGGTATAAATTCCTAATAATCAAAAGAGAAATTAGCCCAGATATCCATCACAATAATAACATATAGGCTGCTGTTTGGTCACACCGTGGATTGCTTCTTAACAACAATATCCAAAAAAAGGTATAACTTACTCCTATGAGAAATGACATGAATTAATCCCAAAGACATTAAGCAAAGAGCCTCATCCCTTAAACAGAGGAAGCCATATTCTATTATTATATTTCTATAGTATGTTAGAAGAGGCTAAATTAGTCTATGCTGGAAAAGAAGGATCTGGCGGCTCAGCAGGTTATTTATTCTTTGAGCGACTAACTCAAAGGTCAGTGGTTCAAACATGGTTGCTACGCACTAAGAACAAAATGTGGCTCTGTTTCCTGTAAAGATTTAATTACAGAAAATGAAAAGACAGTTCTCTGTTCCATTGGATCACTGTGACTCAGAATTGACTCCGTGACTTTGGGTATTTATTCTTTTAGTTGATTAAAAAATAATTAAAATGTAGATGTGTCTACATGTAGGGGCAAGCATTTATTGAGGAAAGAACATTTTCAGTGGTAATACTAATGTTGCATTTTTCCCATTTATAAAAAAAATACCAGTATATACACGTGTCCCTAACATACAGCCACCAGATGTCCCGCTTTTGGTGGGACAGTCCTGATCTTAAACAAGTTTTTCCATGTCCCGTGGTGTTTTTTAAACGTCCCAATTTTTTGAAAGAATGCATGGCAGGAGAATGGGAATGGAATATGCCCCCTCTACCCAACCCCGCCCCCATCAGTTGTGCCCCACTTGTAGAAAATATAATATTCACTCATGATATAATGTTTATGTAGTCAGGAAACATTGTGTTGTACTTCATATACTTTGAAATTCACCATTAAAAAGATTAGTAAGTGACCTTTATGGAAAGTCAAGATGGTGTTTGGGTAGAATCAACTGCCTGATACTCCTGCCACAGCAGAAACTTAAGACATAAGGAGGCCAGTACTGGCAGGCTGGATACTAAAAACAGTCAAGATCTGGTTCACACACTGCCTCCCTTAGATTTTCACCCACAAAGTGATTAAAGAACACACTGAAATGCATTAGTTCACTGAGTCTGCCTGCGTGCTCTAATAACCCACTGCAAGTCCAAAGGACAGCATCCGCCATCCCTTCCTGCTCCCTACTCCTGCAGTGAATAGTAATTTCCCGAAACAGCTGTTGAAAAGTGGGCATAATACCAGGCTTGCAGAGAACCTCTGAGAGTTAGCCACAAGACTTTACACCAGAGTTTCCCAGCACTGCTGGTTGTCCTTTACCTGCAGTCTAGAACTTTGCAACTTCTCTCACCAACCAGAAATGAATGGACTACTTCAGCCACCCCCTTCCTACTGCTCCCAAGCTCCACACCTACCAGAATGGATAACAATAGATAGTTAGACAATAATTTATAGCAATTAAAGAATCACTGGGATATTTACCAGTGACAGAATGAAGATATGCAGATCACAACTGGATATAGTCAGGAATGACACAGGAGGGCAGCCAGGGTTCAATCCAGATCCAGTCATCTCCAAACCCTCTCTGCTAAACTGGTTCTCATCCCCTGGAAGAAAGCACAGCACAGCCCCAATACCAGAAGCCTATTATAAAAAGGGGGAATTTTTATTTCTTCATAAAAACACTTTCATTTTTGGCTGTGGTCCTTTGTGTATCTTTGAATGTAAGCCTGCAGAACTCTCCATTAGCATCTGATAGCATAACAAGGTAGCCATAGCTAATCTCCAGAGAACAGTTTAAGGTTTTTAGTATATCAAAATGGGAAAGGCCAAAGCCCTTATCGCTCTTTGAAAAACTGCAAATCACGGTCTGCCAGCCCAGTCCAGATCAGCTGCCATGTTTCAGGTCTACCTGAATTCAGCCCAGCGGCATACCTACAGTCACCAGTCTCACTCATGTCCCTCAGGTCCCGACAATGCCAACCACTGAAGGGCCACAGCATCATGCCTATATAGCACTCTGACTCAACACCATAATAGGCCACAGGAAGCTCTCAAAACACTAGTGCCAGTCACACAGAGAAAACTCTCAGGTACCCTTGGTCACCCAGAAATGTGGTGCATATTTCTTCCAAAATGACAAGCAAATAATAACATACCACAACACCATCAGCAAGGAAACAAGAAATACAAAACATAACAGCAGAGCTAACTATGCTCATATAAGAATCAGACATGGGTCAGCTACAAAAAGAAAGCAATACAGGAGATGAGAGAAGTAATGTGGAATAAGGATGCAAAGATAGAGAAGATGATACAGGGAATGAAGTACATGATATAGGGAAGGAAGTTCATGCACCAAAGGAAAGTCAAGAGTTAATGGACTAGGTAGCAGAAGCAAAATATAACATCATGGATTTCAAGAACAGACTGGAAGAAACAGAGACTTGTACATTGATCTTGAGGATAACCAGGAAGACTTCAACAAATGGGAAAGACAGTCAAACAAGGAAATCAAAGAAGCAGAAGAAAACCTGAGATCAATGACATACTATAGGGAGAAACAATATTCGAATATTGGTCTACCAGAACAAGACATAACATAGAAGTCAACAGCTATATTAGTTAGGTAATTTCTGGAAGCAAACTTCCCCACCTTAATGAATGAAAATCAGACATTGATACAGAAAGCAGAGAGAACACCAATTAGACTAAACCCAGAAAGAACTCACCAAAGCATATAATTATTAAATGATCCAACTTCGAGGAAAAAAGAAAATTTTAAGAACAGCAAGAGAAAATGGTATTCATGTGCAATGGAGCTCAGGTAAGAATATGTACAAACATATCAGCAGAATCCATGAAGAAGAGAGGGGGAGTAATATCTTCCAAAAGCTGAAAGAAAAAAACTGCTTGATGAACTATCTAGTCAGATAGATGGTAAAAGTCTTCCAGAACAAGGACAAAATCAAAGCATACACTGTAAGACACCCAACCCTGCAGAAAATCTTTGCCAACTCACTATGGTAAGAAGACTAACATCCACAAAGCACAAGCAGGAGACCACCATATATCCCAAATCCACCCAGAAGTTAACACCCTAATAACAATTACCAAGTTAGCGTGGCCTCAGAGGGAAAATTAGGCAAGGAGGAAATCACCCACACAAGCACAGCATGTTGAAAGGAAGGGAGAGAGGAAAACACTCAACACTAAGGTACAAAATAACAGCAATAAATCCAGATAGTGCTAATCACTCTAAATGCCAATGAATTTAATTCAGCCATTAAAAAAGAAAGGCTACCAGACTGGCTCAGAAAACATAACCCTTTAATCTCTTGCCTGAAAGAGACACATCTTAAGCTTGCAGAAAAAAAGTGTACCAAAAATAAAATGATGTCTGAAAATATACTGGCAAATGAAAACTTTAAAAAAAGCAGGGCTTGGATTCCTAATCTTCAACAAAATTGATATCAAAGTACAAACCATAACAAGATATATGAAGGCACACCATATAATGCTTCAAGAATCAATAAACAAGGATAAATTAAACATGATAAATGTATATGTGCCTAATGAAAGAGCCATGAAATTCATCATACTATTGAAAAGATGAAAAAATGAATCATATATTCAATAATTATAGTAGGTGACATTAATACACCACTATCAGAAAAAGATCACTGGGAAAGAAGCTCAGCAAGGAGGCCACAGAGCTAAACAATACAATTAGGCAACTGGACCTGATAAATCTTTATTTAACTTTCCATCAAAATGCAAAAGCAAATCACATTCTGTTCAAATGCACATGGTTCACTTTCAAAAATAGACGAAAAACTGGGGCACTAGTCGAGCCTAAGTAAATTCAATCACAGAGATTATTCAGACATCCTTTACAGATCACCACACCATAAAGCTGGATATCATTAAAAGAATGAACAGAAAAAAACAAGAACAAACGAATGAATAATGATCTTCTTTGACACAAATAATTACTGGCCCAAATTAGAGAGGGATTTAGGAAGTTTCTTGAAACTAACAAGAATGAGAATACAATGTATCGTAACATATGGGATACTGTGAAAGCAGTTATCAGAGGTAGCCTGATAGAAATTAGTGGGTAAATGAAAAAGGAAGAGAGACTTATGATTGATACTGTATCACAAAACCTCCAGCAACTGGAACAGAGTCACCAGAACAGCCCTTCTAATCGCAAATGAAATCATAAAAATTAGGACCGAGTTAAACAAGTGGGAAGACAAAAAAAGCTATGCAGCAAAAAAAGCTGATTCTTTGAAAGGATCAACAGAATCAACAGACCATTGGCAAGCCTAGCCAAGGAAAGGAAGGAGCAAACAGTAGTAGCCAGAATGAAGGATGAAAAGGGGAAATTACAATGGACCCCAATGCGATTAAAAGGTTAATTACAAGTACAAGGCGAGTCTATATTCTCATGAATTCAACAACCTGAAAGTCATGGGAAAATACTTGGAAAAACAGTCTCGCCATCAATTATCCCAAATAGATGTAAAATAAACCTCAACAGACTCATAGCAAAGGAAGAAATAGATTCAGCTATCAAGAAACTGCCAACAAAAATAGCCCTTGGACCAGCCGGCTTCACAGGAGAATTCTACCAAGCATTCTACCATCAATGAAGGAATCAGAACAAACCTAAAAGCCATAACCTAACTGCAATGGGAAAGGGTATGGAAAGGGTATACACACAGGTGAACCTGATATTGACAAATGGGATATATTAAGAATAAAACAAGACTTCACCAAGAGAGTAAGAAGAAAATCCACAGACTGGGAAAGGATTTTTAGCAATTACACAACAGACAGATGACTTTTTACTAATATCTATATACCCTCCCATCCTCGAAAAAGTAGACATCTGTTAACCTCCTGAGGAAGTAGGCGAAAGACCTGAAAATATATTACATTAGGGAGGAGAAAGGAATGGCCAATAAACATGTGAGAAAAAGCTCCAAATTATGGATACAGGTATAAGCATAGATGTGTACATATGTAAATACATTAATTCATAAAAAATAGAGCTATTGGCCAATGTACATATATTTATATGGCAATACACTGATGAACTTCTGGACTCTGCTTATTCCTTCTCTGAATGATTGGGAGCCATCAAAGAAATGCAAATTAAAACAACCATGAGATACCATCTCACACGCTTTGGGATAGACCAAATCAGAAAATCAGAGAGCAACAAATGGTGTGTGGAGGAATGTGGCAAGATAGTAACTCTTCTCCACTGCTGTTGCTTGTGTAGATGTGTACAGCCTCTGTAGAAAGCAATCTGGTAATATATAAAGCAAATTGAAATTGAACTACCTTAACTCAGCTATTTCTCCAGTGGACATACACACAGAAGAGGTAAGAAATAAACCATGACCAGTTATCTCCGTTCCAATGTTTATTGTAGCACAATTCACAATTGTAAAGAATCAGAAACAACCTAAATTTCCATCAATAGATGAGTGGATTAGTAAACCCTGGCATGTACACAAAATGGAGTACTATGCATCACCAAAAAGCACATGAAACACATCATTTCATGGGAAGAGTTGGAGGAAATTATGCTAAGTGAAGTTAACACTCACAAAAGGACAAGTACAACATGAGTCTGCTGAAGTAAGTATAATCAGCATAGTAGGTATAGAAGAAAATTGACTTATCTAACACTATACAGGAAGTATAGGCAGTTGGGTGGGGGTTAGACCAAACCCAGGGGGCTACATGCTATTCCATCACAAAGAAGGGGACAGAGGGAAATAGGGAGGAAGAAAAGAGGGTAAGGGAGGAAAATTATGACACAGGGGCATGGGGTACTAATCCACCCATGGGAAGAGTATTGATTTTGTCTCCACAGAATTTAAAGTGTGCATGCGGACCCCACACGGTGGACCAAACCTTGAGGGCAACCTAACCATGTGGAGCAACACATGAAAACAGTGGGCTACAGGGGTGGTCCCAACAGAGCCAAATTAACTCCCCTCCCTACAAGGATGTGCCTCATCCTTGTCCTACAAGAGAACAACACTAATTCTATTGGTTAGGGGAAGAGCCTGCGTGTTATGCCTTCACAGAAGGAAACCAAGAACCCCCATAACCGCATACCAAACCTTGAGGAGGACATCCCTACAAAGAGCTGTTAAGGCCCAAAGAGGACTGTAGGGCCCACAAAAGTTCAAGACATGTAGTCACCTAACTGGAGCACACTATGACAGAGGGCAATATTGGGGATACACCCTGGGGGGTTAGTTCAGTCTGAACCCCTCCATAGGAGGAAGAATCAAGAAGGTAACATAACACATCAGCAACTGGAGTAAAGCTAAGCCAGAGAGCCCCTGAATAGGCCCCTAAATAGACTCAAGTTAGGAGCAGCAGCTCCAGAATTCTCCAAGGACCAGTGGGAAATACCAATAAAGGTCAGCAGGTAGACCTTAAATTATGTATTTTTCCCTTCTTTTTTCCAATGTTTTCTTTTCTTTTAGTCTCTGTTATTGTCACTTTGCCTACTTAGGCATGGGAAGCAAGATCGAGGAGAAAGCAATGGACCAATAGTCCTGGAGGGACTTGGGGGAGGAAGTAGAGGGGGAAGGGAGCAGTTAGGAACAACAACAGAGACAGAGGAACGACTAAGGAATTAAAAGCAACAATAAGGAGGACGAAAGATCCCAGGGGCGTTAAAGCAACAGCAATCTAGCTGAGAGAATTTACTAAGAAGTGAAAGTAGGGCGAGCATGATGGTTGGGTAGGAGGAAGGTAAAAGGCAGAGGAATAATCTAGGAAGCAATATTAAGGATAGAGGTATAAGCATAGATGTGTACATATGTAAATACATTAATTCATAAAAATAGAGGTTTGACCAATGTATATATATTGATATGGTAATGCACTGATGAACTTCTGGCCTCTGCTTATTCCTTCCCGCAATACAAGAACACTGTTGAAACAAACTGGTTTTCTGTGATGTTCACTCTCCCAGTACAATCACTAAGGATAAAATGGGTACATAAGCAAATGTGGTAAAGAAAGTGCACGGTGTCCAGCTATCAAAGGATACAGCATCTGGGGGGGGGTGTTTAAAGGTTTAAAGCTAAATAAGTATCTATCTAGCAGAGAAGCAACAAGCCCAACTGGAAGAAATACACCAGCCTGTGGATTATGAAGAGACTGGAGAACAGGTATCAGAAGACACAAAACAAACAAACAAACACACAAACACACAAACAAAAGAAAGCATCTTGTTGAGAATGAGGGACTCAGAGCAGAGTCCCAAAGCCAATCTGTAGACAGTTGGACATCCCCTCAGATCCTCTCTCTCAGAGAGATCACAGGGAAAGGAAGAATCAACCAGGGCTCAGTAAAGCATTGAGGAAGCATACTCTATTCCTCTGTGCCCTTGCGTCTTCCTCACCCCGCCCCCCCCCCCAGTACTGCTTTTCACTGAGGGCTGGTCTAAAGCATGTGCACAGGTATAAATAAGAGATAAGACCTCATGACACATGGAATCTAGGAACAGGATTGGGAGTTGCACTACCAGAAGTGTGGAGGGAAGGTGGGGAGAGGAGTGGAGGAAAGCGGTACAGTTCCCAATGACTGACACATAACCACCAATACCACCATTCCTTCCAAGGGGACCAACAAGAGAAACTGTGGGGAGAGGGAGACAGTGTTCAGTGTAAGATAGGCAACTAATAATAATTTATCAATGGGTCATGAGGGTGTGACAGGGTGAGGGAGGGGTAAAAAGAGGAGCTGAAACCAAGAGCTCAAAAGGAAGTAAATGTCTAGAAAAGTATAGCAACATATGTACAGATATGCTTGATATAATTGATGTGTGGATTGCTATAAGAGCTATTACAGATGCAAAAATTATCTTTAAAAATTTTTAATAAATTTTTTAGAAGACTAATAAGCACAGACAAGTAAATAGCGTGACAGATATGTGGTTATGCAAGAAACACAGAATCTAGGTGGTGGGCATGTGGTGTTTGCAATAAAGGTCTTTCTTCCAAATATTATTTATTTTTAAATTCTTGTTATAAAATGTTTGAAAAACATCATTGTGATAAGGTTAGAGTGGAATGAACACTCTTCATATGGCTCAGTAAATATAGGTGGCTGTGATTAGGTGCCACTGAAACGGTTATAATGCCCTTTGTAAAACACAATGAGACAGTTGCACAACCATCTCATTGAGGGGCTGCCTCATTTTCACTGACCCTTGAGTTTACTAAGCATGATGGTTTCTTGACGATATGTCCGAAATAGATAAAATCAAGTACTGTCATCCCCACTTCTAGCTTTACTTCTAACACCGACTTGTTTGTTCCTCTAGCACTTGATGAAAAATTTAATATCATGTGCAAGTAAACTTTGTTGTAAGTGTGCAAAATTATTACACAGCAGATTGACAGGGGACTTGCAGAAATTTAAATCAGATTTAGAAGAGGAAGTGGAAAGAAGGATATCTTTCTGATGTCAGATTAATCTCAGATGAATACCAAATGCTTAACTGTGTTTCATTAAACATGCAAAGGAACTGAATTGTGTGGGTCAAAACAAATCATAGATAACATTGCAAAGAACAAAGATTCCAGAATTCTTAGTTGTACTGATGCAAAATATGTATATAGAATAAGAGGCATTCATTAGAACATAAGAAAGGGATAATGCATGGTTTAACATCAGGACAGGTGTATGGTAGGACTGTATTCTTTCATTATAATTATTAAATGTATATGCTGAGCACGTATTATGAGAAACTGGAATAGATGAAGAAGAACATGGCCTTAGGTTAGAGGAAGACTCATTAGCAACCTGTGATATGCAAATGCCAATAAATTTATAAATATTCTTACAGTAAACAAATCTTTAGTAAACTTTATATTTTAAAGTTTATATAAGGAAGCAATGAACCCTACTTCTTTCTCACAACCTCCAACCTAAAGATAAAAGTTCTTGATGACCCTTGCACTCTTTACATATGATTTACTTGACTTGTGATTTGATTGCTATTAGTTTAGGTTTTATCATGACTTGTTTATTTTGTGTGCTACGTGATTCTCAGGACATATTTGTATTTGAAATGGATTTAAAATAGAAGCACTTGCTTTATGTTCACAGTCCTTGATTTTATTTCCTGTGCATGCTCCAGAAATGTGCAACACAGTCTCACTGTGGAAGGACTGGTTAAGAGACTAGTGCACATTTTGGTATGTGTTTACAGCAAATGCAGTTAACATATCTGCTCTTAGGAATCTCTTAATAAAATAAATAACTTCTGAGTTTCACTAACCAAGGGGGCAGCCAGTAAGTTTTGCTACATTTATAAAGTAAGGTGCAAGGATACATTTAAAATTTTTGCACCTTGCTACAAGGAAGATAAATTTTCAGAGGGGAATGCTAAGAAGCAGCAAACATTTTAATTAGTTAATTTATTCTTATATTCAATCACTTTTTAGCATGCACTAAGCATTACTCTTTTGAGGCACCTTTTTAATGTTCGAGTCTTGGTGGTATAGTGTTTATGTGTTGGTCTGTGACCTAGATGGTCACCGGTTTGGTACCACCAGCAGTTCTGAAGGAGGAAAACTGGACTTTCTACTCCCACAAACCATTTACAGTTAAGTTTCAGAAAACCCATGAGGGGTTACTCTGAGGCATTGTAGCCAAAGCATGACCAGAACTTGGATACAAATCAAAACTTCAAGAATACACATTCAGTCAATATAATTTGCACACAGCTGTATATTGAAATCAAGGATACATCCTTGAAAAAAATGTTTATACTGGAGTTTGTTTGATCTCTGTTCTTTGCTTTGTAGATTATATTTTCACAGCACCAAATAACCTGCTTTTCAGATAATGCTGTTTCAAGAATGTTACTTATCAAATTTAAAATCCTTTGAGTAAATGCAATCAGTCACATATTCCCACATTTGAATATAAACAAATAGAAGGGACACAGCTCAATTCTTTGCTACATGCCTGAGTGAGCTATAGCTCTCTGTCAGATTCTGTGTGCTTCTCATTCCTATGTGTCTCTGTTCATTTATAATGACATTTGGTGCACGAATCTGAGGAAGGTGGCAAAGTTATATGAATATTTCAGTTGACCTTGGCAAAATACAGAGTCATGGGAAATTCTGTATCTATAGAAAAACAATATATTGAAGTTTTGAAAGCTATTTTAAAGATAACATGAGCAAAAGTTCCATTTCGACCTTTTCAGAAACTTTTTACTTATGTACATAAACATTGCTATTGGTTTCAATCTGAAAACAAGAATCCATTAAATGCTAAATTATGAAAACAGGTGACTTATGTTTTGAGAAAGGCACATCAAAGAGGTGAAACCATTGATCATGGTGTTTGGGCACAAATGTCTTTAGTTAATATTGCTATAAAACCATTTCTGTCAGATACTGAAAGCAAAAGAGAAAAATCTGCTTGTGAAAACATTACAGGAGCTGCTATTATGGACTCATCTAGCAGTACTATATATGATAAAGTTTATGATATTTCTGAAATTGAATCTTCTTCTTCCTCAGATTCCTCCTCTGAAGAGGAGAATAAGTTTTCCATATCTGAGGATTAAAGAATTTGGTTTGTTTAATAAATAAAATGTCTGAGTGACTTCAGTTAAACTCTGGAAAGGCATTTGTAGAACCAACAGCCTCGTATTTTGAGGAAAAACCTCCAGCATATCCCAAAGAAAAGAAGGTTATGCCTCAAATTCCAGCTGAGAACAGTCTCAGATTAATAACCGTGGGCACCCACCAGGACCAACTTTTGAACAACTGATTGGCACTGGTCCTTTCTCTGCTACTGGTCAGCAAGCCATCTTTGGGGATGATATTATTGAACAAATTCATAATCTCTATTTACATGCTTGGCAAAAATTAGATGAAAAATGAGGAAAAGAAAAATTATTTACTAAAATTTTATAAGGACCTAATGAACCTTATCCAGACTTTTTATCCCATCTTCCTATGGCTGTAAAACATGCTGGGGATTACCCTGAATTTCAAACTTCTCTCCTTCAGCTGTTATCTGTGGTAACCTGTGTCCCACTCACACCACTCAGAGTTTCTCTAAAATAAACTCCCTGCAAGAGGTCACAGTAACATTTATGCAATGCAGCAAAAGTGGCTCCCAGCATACCTTTAACCTGTGCTAACAGTTAATGAAATTTTCATCATGAGCAATCCTTTAAGTTTAGGTGGAGAGAGTAAATTTCAGAAGGTTAAAGTAAGTTTCAAATAGTCAAAACAGGCAAAGACTATTCTATAATTTTGCTCAATTTGCCAAGCGGTATCTGCCTCTCATCTTCCTTTAGGAACTAATCCTCAAGGAACAAGCCAGAACCAAATTTGGCAAATGCATACTGTAACTCATATTCCTTCTTTTGAGTAATTTATTGTGTTGATACTTTTTCTCATTTTTCATAGGCTACACCTGCTACTACAGAATGTGCTGACGCTGCTATTACTCATTTGTTAGAAACATTTGCTATTATGAGGATTCCACATACTATTAAAACAGATAATGTTTCTGTCTGTGTTTTCATAAATTTACAAGATAAAGTGAATCATCTACCTTTCCAACTTAATGGTCCCCAGGTCCTGCTAGCCTTTTGAGCAAATGAGAATGTCTTGGCATTTGTGCTCAGTGTCGATGGTGAAGCCCCTAATTGTTAACACAGAGCTTTCATGTCTCCTGCAATCTCCCTCTGTGCCCCATTAGTCATATCCTCTACATGGTCTTACATGCTCAAGGGCAGAGTCTTGTGCTGATCATCTTTCAGAGCATTAGAGGTATTTCTATGCTGAGAATTTATTTACAATAACAAATTCATATTTCATTGGGAAACAATCCTGGAATCCTTAGGAAATTAATCTGCTTTTAGTATCTTGATATATGAGACCTCTTTTAAATTAAATAAATAAAAAGCTCTTAGGATGCTCAGCTTTCTTCAAGGCAACCGACGGCCATTCTGGAAGCACATCAGAAAATCCCCAAGTTGAAGAACTCCTTTTTACAAAGATATGAAGGGCTTAGTTGAGAAAAGTTCTTCAGTGGATTAATTTCCCTACTAGTGGGGTTAATATGATTGACTCACTAATTAATTTATTTAGTAAACATTTATTGAGTGCATACTATGCTCCATATTTTGGAGCTACATTTTGCTTCCATTTAAGACAAGCCACAGCTTAGTGTCCCTTCCTCTGTTCTCAGCCAACACATTCGTGCCAATAGAAATGTTCCTATGCTTTACTCACAAAACTTTCATAGGTCATATTTTTTTCAGATAAGAATATTAGTTTGAATTGTTGGGATTTATGCAAAACATCACATGTTGGAGCATGTCCTTGAAACCTGATAATATATTAGAAAATGATTACCAATTTTTGAAATTCTTCCAATTATTCAAAATTTAAATTCAAAGCATGTGTATCATAATCGGATGTCTGAGTCATGAGCTATTATTTCTCTGGTTGATCTGAGAAGAGGTTTCCTGAGAGAGCTCCACATTTCTTACATTGTCAGTCAGGAATTATTTGTGTAAGAAAACTTGTTGATTTAATTTTAGTTCGTTCCACATGTATCAATACATGCCGAGCATCAGTCTGTTATTATTTTGCCTTACTTATACCTGTAGGACACTGTTCCTGGGGCTCATCTATAAACTTAATCTGCCTTTGCTTTTTAATATATTTTTTTAAAAAACGTGTGTCTAGATTATATGATATAGGTGGAGTTATGTTTGGGTAGAAGAAGTGATGTCCTGGAATGTCTTGAAATTCCTAGAACTCCAATGAAAACATTTTGAAAACCCCTCTCTATGGGTAACATATCATATTAGTTTACCTCCCACCACTTCAAAGAGTAAAGGGGTGCTTTATTTTCTTTTTGTAAAAAAAAATCTCTCCTCTTCAAAGTATGATTACTTTCCTCTTTTTTTCTATTTGCCTATAGTTGGCCAAAGAGCAAACTATTTACCAAATCCACACCTTTACAAAGTGAAGCTGTTTAGGAGCTCTCTTTCCTGCCTACAAGTTTCCATACTGAATACTGAATACACTAATAAATATTAAACTTTTAGCATCCTTTCCCTCTGACAGTTTCTCCACTGTGACCCTTTTGCTATTTAGACTATGTCTTATTCCACTTTGTAGCTTTTGAGGGCTATAATTAACATACAATGCAGAACTGGATGTAGTCCGAGTGCACCAGTGAAGAAATTTTGTAAGAAATTTGGTAGGAAAAAAATATGAACAATGAAAAAAGTAAGACTAAAATATCAAGCATTAGTAAAAGTTCAGGTTTTGTCCAGATGTCCCCTTTCTATTTGTGCCACCTTTGTATCATCCTTGTAGTAGAACCTGGAAGCATGGCACCTGGTGCTTGGTGCCCTGCTAGCCAGTCCAAGCCCTTGTGCAGGCAGAATCCTTCTCTAGTCTTGTGTACCAACACTGATATATCAGGTCATGGTAAAAGTGAATCATAGAAGAGTTTTGGGCCAAATGTCTACAGTATGGGTAGAACACACCCTAGGAAAACGTTTTACTCTTAAAGACTTCAAAGGCTTGATTGAGATGCACCCACAGTGCAAAAGGTCAACTGTTTTCCTTGAAGCCAGATGATGTAACTATATTCAACGACTGCATAGCACCAGGGTTTTGGCAAATAACTGGACAGACTAGGCTAGTCAAAATAAAAGTAGCCACAACCAATACCTTATTTTGATTTTCTATGTTGTTTCTTTAAGCAAACTCAACCAAAAGAGAAATTTTAAAACCCCACAAAAAATCAAAAGCACTGCCAGCGCATAGATTCTGACTCATATAGGTTGATAAGGCTCCCAATTTTTAGAGGAATGAGATGGCCTCATCTTTCTCCTAAGAAGCAGATGGTGAATTTGAACGGACAGTCTTGTGGTTTACAGTCCAGTATTTACCGGACAGCAGCACCAGGGAGCCACATCTTTAAAAAAAAAAAAGAATCTCCAAATTGAAATATTCTCAGATGGTAAATAAGGTTAAAGTTTTATTGATTAACTATGAGAAATAAAGGCAGATTTTTGTGGACCTTGAAGATTGTACAAATGGCTTATAAAATTTTATCCCAACTTTCTTCCTTCTTTCCTTGATCTCAGTATTTTTCTGGAAACATTTATTCTGCAGCCCCCACTGGCTGATTTCCATCTGCAGTCAGGCTCTCCAGGAATTTTCAACACCCCTCCCCTTTTTCATATCTCTATGCTTGGCATTCCATGAGATTTTTAAGCTGCCAGTTCATGTGAAAATTAAAAAAAAATGAGTGCTTATGAAAAGAAAGTGTCATTGGTCCATGGTGGATGGGGGATAGCTGATGGCCTAAAAAAGCTGAAGGAGTGAAATGTGCTTTGTGTTAATGAAGACTGGTGACAGAGAAGAATTAAAACAAGTGCAGGCCAATCAAGGGGGGGTTGAATGCCCAGAACCAATCTTGCAAACGTTCCTAACCCACAATGGTTGCCTCTCTCAGTCATGGGCCCTTTCCATCTGCTGCCAATCATTATTCTGTAACACATTTCCTCTGTTTTCCACACTTTATCACTTAGCCCGGTGGCTGTGAATCCTTAGGACCCCATAGTAGCCTCATGCTAATGAGCTCCTTCATCTGGATAATTCATTTTTGTCTTTGTCCTGTTTACAATTTCATAAATGAGTCTCTATCACATTAAGAAAAAGTAGAGATTTTTTTAGAGTCTGAATTGAAGTAGATTTAACAAGAAGCCTTGTGGCATCACAATGAAAACAAGTAGAAGACTGAAAATGAAAGTCAGCAGGCAAATATTCATGACACAATCATAAATACCTTGTTTTAAAATGTCTACAAAATTAATAATTATTAAAGAATCATGTATTGCCCTTAATCACAGACTTCACATATACACAGGACATAACATTTTGATATAGTCCAGCAAACATGCAATTTTTCTTTAAAGGGACAGTTATAATCATCATCTTAGTACTTTGTACCTGTGTAATGCTATACAAGCTAATCCCAACTAACTTGACTCCCATTTTCTGGTCTGCAAAATGGTAATTATACTTACATCCTTTAATTCTTTGATAGTATTCAATGGGATAATGGGTTCATGCCTGATACCACAGAATATGTAAATAATGTGCGCTACTTTTAGCACATTATTTTAGAAATCCAAAATTATGGGTATATGATGTAAAATCCAAGTGTCACTGACATTGTCTACTTCAGGTCACTTATTTTTTTAACTGCCATCAAGTTGATGCTGACTCATCGTTGCCCAAGAGGGCAGGGTAGAACTGTCTCTCTGGGTTTCTGAGATGGGCATGTTTACGGAGTGGAAAACTGCATCTTTCTCCTGCAGAGCAGATGGTGGTTTTGAACCGCCTACCTCTCCACTAGCAACCCCATGCGTAACCATTAAGCCACCAGGGCTCATTCCAACATGTAAATGGTTTCTGAGGTTCTGTTAAATATTTATCAGAGCAGATACCCTTGAATTTCTCCCTTGAAGTTGCTGATGGGTTTTCACAGAGGACCATGTGGTTTGCCCAGTTCCAAGCCCACTGTGACACCACAGCTCCCTCTCCTGTAAACAGGTATAGGAAAGACATGTTCCAGGTAATAGATATTTATATAACTAAATACACCACGCACATTCATAAACACACGGTTGCCCACTCTTAAGGAGTTCTAACACTGAAGCTTAAAAAGTCACATAAACTTAGGACTTCCGCTTAACAAACAAACTAAGGGGAAAAAAAATCCAGAACATCTATGCTCAATGACTAGGCAACATATTCCACTGTGACATCAATAATCTTACCCACCCCATCTTTCACTGCTCCAACTCAGCTGCAGGCACAGCAATATGTATTAACTTCTATCCCCTTTAATTTCAGAGTAGCGAGAATGTTTCTTGCTACTCTCCATGCAAGAAGAAAATCAAAACTGTTTGTCACTGATCTATTCACACTTATTTCGATGGAGGATTGATTTGAGAGCAAATCACTCACTTTCATAGACACCTGGTGTATTCATCGAGTGATACCAATTTCCTCGTCTACCCCTGACTAAGGATTCAGCCCAGCGTATCAGAAACCAACGTCACTGAAGCTACTGGAGAAGTTTCTCTCTGTAAACAAGGCACGAAAGAAAATTACATTGTTCCAAACACGTCCCATGTGTACATGAATAGACGATACTGTTAAAGGAGATGTTTGAGTCAGTAATTCTGTGAAGATCCAGTTACAGGATTAACCCAGCACATATCTAACAATGAGTGTTTATGATTATTATAAAACTCAACCTTGGGTGAGCCCCAGTGGCGTAGTGGCTGTGCATGGGACTGTGGCCCACTGGGATGGAGGTGCAATTCCAGCAGTGGGGCTGGGCCTCTTACTCCCACTACTGGAGAGCAGTGATCCCCCCAAAAAAACCAAAAACTCAACCTTCGTCTTTTCTGAAAATATAGAGGTCTCCTTTAGGGAAATAAACATATAAAACCATTTTGATTTCAAAATAATATTCGAGAAAGCAGTGCTTGAATAAGAATCATTTCAATCTATCATTTTGAAATTAAATTGACACACAATGCTATTTTGACAGAAATATCACAATTGAGTAGGTTAATAACCATAAGTTAATTTTCTCACAGTTTTGGAAACTCTCAATTCACAGTGTACTGACTCCACAGCCAGAACTTTTCTATAATTTGCTTTGTTCTGAGAGCAAATCCTTGTCTCTTCACCTTCTCGTGCTTGACTCCTTGTGCGCTTTCCTTGACATGACATCTGTCTTCCACATTTCTATTTGTTTGCTTCTCTCTTTTTATTTCAAGACAGATTTATTGAAGACACATTCTATGCCAAAACTGTTTGATTAAGGTAACAAAGAAAATCCACTCCCAAAAGAGATTATGACCACAGGTATAGGAGTTACAATTTCTGGCACATCTTTTTTGAGACATATACTTCAAAATATAGTATTCTTCTTTGAAAATGTATATTTCTTTCAGTCTGAAAATTGTATTCAATTTTCAATTCATCATTTCATATGTATCAAGACAAAGTTAACACTTTGAAGTAGGATTAAAATGGAGCTTTATAAAAATAAAGAAAGCCATCCAAGAAGCGCTGCAAAGTGCACTAGAATAAATCCCTTTTAGCAGTTCAGAAAACCCCAAGGTAATGGCATCCTCCCCAACCTGATCTTAATGCCTCAGTTGTACAGCTGTTTATGCTAAACCATAGGCCCTTATCTCAGTGTTCCAGACGGGTCCTTTAGGTATTTCTTTGACCCTGTAAAGGGTAATAGCTGAACATTTGAGGGCAGAGTGGTGTATGTGGCAGCAAGAAGTTAAAAAGAATCATTTAAGAAGGAGTAATAGGATCTGGATTTTAATAATTCATAAGATTGCTAATGGCAAGATTTTTAATTACATCTTTATCAGCTGTCCCTTTCAAATTTCACTGCAGCACAACAATAAATAGTGTATCATTTTTTAGCTCCAACATATTTTGTATACACTATTTGTAAATATATTCTATTCACTTCTTGATAAAATTGTGCAAGTCAAAATGTGTCCTTATGTATATGAAATGATATAAATATATAAGCTTTTGACAGTGGGTTTTTAAAGTAAAAATAAATGATTATAGTAGGTATTCATGACTGGTATATGTTTTAAAAGATGTTGAGAAAAAATAATGTATTATGAAATTAAGAATTCATATTAGAATATTATTGCAGACATTTATAAAAATATGACTGGTTAAGATGACTAAATGTTAGATTAGTTTTAGAGTGTATCATATTTGTGCACATTCCTAAGGAATATGCATTTTTTAAATACATTTAGTCAAAAACTATTTTTTCATGTTTTGGTTGATTTCTTTATCTTCTGGAAAGCCAGAGAGATACATGTGACTTGCTCCATTTACTTACCTCCAGTCCATGGAGAAAGAAGAGCGAAATTGTTGGTGCTGACATCTTCCCTTGGGTACTGTTCAGTAGGGTTGGGGCTGCATCTTATTCATGTCTTTATTTTTAGTCCTTAGCATGGCACAAGGAATGTGGTACATGGACTTAAACACTGTATCTTAGTGAATAACTGAAGTTCTTATTACTTTTCATGCCAATATACTTGGTCAAAAATAAAATTATCACCCGACTGTCTTTTTTACACAATACCAAATAATTGAGGCCCTTTATAACTCTGCCAAACTAACTTTATTTCTCCATCACCAAATGCTCTGGTGAAAGATTCTGAAATTGGGCATTTTCTTTGCAAGGCTCTATACATGAGTAGATGTGAATATGAATGCTGTGTTGTGTGTGCGTGTGTGTTATAATCTAGAAGTCCTGGGTGAATATCATTCTCTTTTCTCTTCCTTTGTGAGCTCCCAGAAATTTAAATTTGTTTTCATGCTAATCACATAGAGAATTGGGGTGTATATTCAATTGGGTGTGTCTGGTGCATATAAATTAAAACCAAATTGCTGCCATCGAGTCAATACTCATTCACCGTGACCTCCAGGAGGTTTCTGAGAGTGTAACTGTTTGTGAAACAGAAAACTCAATCTTTTCCCCATAGAGCTGCTGGTGATTTTGAAGAGCCCACTGTGTTAGGCAAGGTTCTCTATAGAAACAAAACCAGGATGCTTATGATAGTAGATTAATAGAGGATGATAGCTAGATTTATATAGAAATAAGGAATGCAACAGCTACTTAGTCCACACAGCAGTACAGAGGGCTCTGTCCATCTCACTTTCATGGTACAGTTAATATACTGAAAGCCCTTTCTAGTCACACAGGCCACTGGTCCAAAATCAAGGAAGCAGACAGAGAAGTGACTGGCAGAGTCTAATAGAAGAGGCAACACACCGACAGCAGACATGGCAAGGTAGGGCTATATGAGCAGAAAAATGAGATGTCAAGGTGTAGCAGAGACCGGTAAGGCACCAACAGTTTGAAGAAACAAATAGAAGTAAAGTCTCAAAACCTAGCAATGAACCTGTTTGTACTATCTGGTATATTATACATGAGCAAGGGAAAAAATTCAATAGGCACAATACAAGCAACCATGATCCACAGATTGGATTGACCCACAAGCAGTGCTGATACAGTTGAGGCAGAGCAGTTAACTCAGGCAGCAGTGCTCTGCTTTGATCACCAGGGTAAAAAAGGAAGAGTCTGGCCTTGAAAAGTCATTTATCGCCCTCCAATCAAACTATGACCTGAATGATAAGTGAAACTCTGCCCACGTGTCCCTATGGAAGCCATGTTGGCACACACACACACACACACACACACACAGCCTAACTATCACAGTCCACACCTTGTCCACTTAGCACTTGCATACAGTTTTTTAGCCAAATATTTCCAGATAATGAAATCATTATTACACCTAACATCAGAAAACTAGCGTCCATATAAATAGAAACACACGGAATCTATATGTATCTGGTATGTTATACATGAGCAAGGGAAAGTATTCAATATGTACACATAAAGAAGAAAGACTGACAATCACAAAGCTCACCTTTGCAATTGATCACACGGTCATAAGTGATAGAGAGAACTACCTTCCTCTACTGCACAATCTCTATTTCCTTTGCCCTCAGCCAGCACCTTGGCTGGTTGTGTTTCTTTGCCTTGTGGGCTGACCCAGACCTGCATTCCTGAGGGTCTGGGTCATTTACAGTCTTGTCAGGATTGTGTTGCTGTAGTTTACCATTTACTTTAATCATAGGACATGATCGTACTAAGAGATGACCTAGGGAATCGTTCGGATTACAGACATATTCTTCTTTACCTCCATGATTTAGCACCACTCCAATTTCCCTTTGATAATCAGGATCAATCTCACACTCAGTACAATGACAGCCTTCTTTACCTGTTGATTCAAAGACATGAAGAGCTCCAAATGGCCAGGTGGCATCTTAGCTGCCAGTTCAATGCACTTGATGCTGTGTTCCTAAGTGGGAGTATTCCTTCAGAACAAGGATCTCCAGGCCTGAAGAGCATAGGGTCTCTTGGACAAAAAGCAAAAATACTGGAGCACTAGGAGCATTGTGACTGGTGCTTTTGTCTTCCACCACTTGGTTCCTGGACCATGAATTCTGGCTATTTGAGACACAGCACCATATATGGGCCACTAGAACAGAGTACATACAGCCTCCTGGAGAACATTGTCCCAGTACTAAAAGGTGCTGACACCAAGCTGGTGCTGTGACTGTGTCTTTAGGTGGCCGTTCCATCACTCTATCAAGTCAGCTTCTTCAGGAGGATGAGGTGCTTAGTACTATCAGTGAATCCCATAGGCATGGATGCATTGTCACACTTCATTTGCTGTGAATTCCTTGATCTGAAACAATGCTGTGTGGGATATTAAGTTGGTGGATAAGATATTCTGTAAGTGCACAAATGGTAACTTTGGCAAAAGTCTTGCATGTAGGAAGGCATATCCATATTGAGAGTAGGTGTCTATTTTAATAGGAACAAAACTCTGTCCACTCTATAACAGAAATGGTCCTATGTAAATAACCTGCCATGAAAGAAATGTATAATTTCCTCAATCTACATTCCTGCTTTATTAAAAATGATATTATATCACCAAATAAGGATATCTCATTAATAAAGTCAAATGAAGTTTTCTAAAATGACAGGAAAATGAGGAGAAAGCAATCAATCTTTCAAGTTTTCACATAAAAAGAAATTTAGCTCTTATAAATGCAAAACAAAAAGCAAAAACAAAAGCATAAAAACTCCCTGAACTTTGGATACTATCGTTTATGTTTAGCTTGATACATTTTTAGCTTTATGATTGAGCTCATGTCTATAATTCCACATACCATATATATACTTGAATGTAAACTGACTTTTTTCAGTACGTTTTAATGCAGTTTTTGTGGTAATATTAGGTTCCTTGGCTAATATTTGAGTCAGCGTGAACTTGAATATATATATAGTAAATAAATAGGCATTTTTCACTTCTTTCATTAAAACATTATCAAGAATTTTAGCCATTAGTATGAATCACCCCTCAATCTAAAGAAAACAAAAACATCGTATTAGGAGGAGAGATTAAAGTTGTCAAAAATTTCATCTTGAGTGTATTCATAATCAGCGCTCATGAGAGCATCTGTCAAATGATCAACTGATGCTTTATATTGGGCAAATCTACTGCACAAGACCTTTTTAAAGTATTGAAGAGCAAAGATGTTACTTTGAGGTAAGGTGCACCTGACTAAGATGCTATGGTAATTTGTTTTGTTTATAAATCCTTTTTACTGGAGGCTCACACAACATTTATCACAATCAATACATACATTCATTATATGCAAAGCACACCTGTACATCTGTTGCCATCATCATTTTCAAAACATTATCTTTCTACATAAGCCCTTAGTATTAGCTCCTCCTGTCCCACTCCCTCCCTGATCCTTTATAAGGATCTATATATAATAGTGGTATTTTTAAGTACCTCACATGCATGTGAAAGTTTGAAATCGAAGAAGGAAAACCAAATAAAAACTCATGTATGTGAATTAATGTGTTGACAAAGAAAATTAAAAGTAAAAGGGAATTCCAAAAGAACAAATAAATCTGACTTGATAGAAGTATAGCCAGCGTTCTTCTTAGAGGCAAAGATGGTGAGACTTTGTCTAACATATTCTGAACATGTCAAGACAGACCTGTACTTGGAGAATGACATTATTCTTACTAAGACAGAGGGCCAGAGACACAGAGGAAGGTCCTTGACAAGATGAATTGACACAGGGGCTGCAACAATGGGCTCAAACAGAGAAGCAGTTGTGAGGATGGTGCAGGCCTAGGTGTTGTTTTGCTCTGTTTTATGTCAGGTCCTTATGAGTGGGAACTGACTAGATGACATCTAATAACATCATGAAAATTATATACTTGCTTTACTTTCACAAACATCAATAAACAAGTAGTAGACCCTTTAGAGAAACACATAGTTAAAGGGAATAAAACCTGTGTTTTATAGAGTTCTGCATCCCCTAAATACCTTAAAAAATAAAAACAAGAGTCAAATAAAAATCTAGTGTAACATTTAGCTTACTAATTCTAATCATTACATATCATCAATATCTCAATATTACTATCTGATTGGGACTTCTATTTTGGTAACCTGAGAGTTATTTAAGACAGCATCCAAAGTATTGAGATAATAATATTTGAAATATCATATATTGAGAGAGTGATATTTGAAATCCTATATACAATAATGTCATCTCTCTTGACACATTAATGCAGAGGAAATTTAAAACAAACAAAATGTTGCTTGTGGGTCACCATAGTGGACCAATCTATTTCAATATGATTAGAATGAGAAAATATAAAAGAAAACAAAATATTATTAAATAGGCTTCCATTTGATAATTATGTTTAATAAACAAATAAATATAGGTTGCTTCTAAAGAACAATTTCATTGTTGGCCTTGACTGTTTTTACTACATGAAGAGCTGTGAGAATTGGGCATGTGAGGCAGGAAGTAGATATTATATACTAATCCGTTGGCAAAGCCTCACTAACTATCCTCAGAATCCTAAGCACTTAGCTGATGGGGAGAACAATTTCTGGAGTGCTTCCATTGCATTAACTGCACTCTTGCTGTTTGCAATAACAAGGCACTTGTGTGAGAAATACAGAGGTGATCCAAACACCTGTCCAGATTATGCAGTGCCACCCTTTGTCGGGTGGTTAAAGGAAATAGCATTTTGGAGCAGAGCCATTTTCAGTGCTGCCTGCTGCCATCACTATCACTACTTAGTGTCAGTGAAGAAAAGCTGGTGTCAGACTCAGGAGCTGAAATGGAAGTAATTGCTTCCTTGAAAAATTGTTTCCTTTTACCCTAAGAGAAAGCTATCTCCCCCACCATCTTTTCTCTTGGAATGCCTACATGTCAAAACTTTCTTCCATTCATCCATTTAGCAAAAATGGATATTGGAAATGATATTTCTAAGCATAGTATTAAGATTAAAAAGACCATATTCTCTTAAATTCATCAATTTTGCTGATTAAATAGATTGAAACTTGATCTAAGCTCTGTATTTCTTTCTATCTTCTTCTTTTCTGTTTGTTTGGTTGCTTGCTTATTTTTTGGTAAGGGAAGGCAACAAGGGAGTTGTCCATCCTTCACTTCTTGAAGTAGTTGCTTTATGGATTATTTTCTTTTGCCTTGTTACTCTCTTGCCTGATTCTGTTTGTGAAAAACAGAAACTTCCAAAAAAGTTTAACAGTATTGACTAAGATCAATTGAAGTAAAAGTACATACCTTAAATTTGAAGCTATTTTGCAAAAAAATGACTTGCTTTTATGTATACTTTTAACACTTTTAAGCAGAGTAAGTGAAAATTTTACAAAATATGAGAACATATTCAAAAATGATTGTAAAAGATGGAGTATATTAAGTGCAAAGACCACTTTAAAACATTCAAAATTAGGAAGAAAATCAAAGCAGTTTTTGAGAAAATTGAAGACCACAACACTTTTTTTCAATTATCTACACACAAAGTAATTTTTTAAAGTGCTTCCAGATTATTTGAATAATTGACTTTCTTTGTTAATACTCTTTTAAATTGTGGTTATAGATGGAATTGATGCATAGACCAACTCCTGCATTCATCTTAATGAAAAGAGGAATCACTATCCTCAAGAATAAAATTGTCCAACATAACAAAAGCAGAACTCTCAGAAGAGGAATAGAAAAGACTCCACCATTACTTGTGGAATAAACTTGGAAAAGACTACAAGGCGAAGATTCTTCTGTTCCTGATCTCCCATTTTGACTTGTTTCTATCTTGACATTCCAATTCACTGGAATATAAAAACAAAGAACTTTAAAGAAATAGAAGGTAGAATATTAACAACCACTCAGAATGAAGTGAACTTGATATTACTGCAAATATTGCCAATTATTTTTATTGTCATTGCTCCCCAAAGAACCACATATTCTGAAGTCTCTTTGTACATATAGAAAATATTTTCTTACTTTCAGTAGTACACATCCTTTGAAGATAAATCTTGTACTGTATATTGTTGTATGTTTGCTATGTGGGAATCATGATCAACATCTATTATGGAATTAATGAGACTGATATTTCTTAAACATTTCCTAAATTTTTTTCTTTTTGGGGGGAGGGGGAATTCATTAAGGATCACCAGTCCAGTGCCACTTTCACTGGCCACAACTTTCTTGACCATGCTGCCTAAGAAAGTCACCCATGCTGCCCACCAAACAGGTAACCCTGACTTTCAAGGAAGAGTGTCAACCTGATGAAATAAAGTTGCAGCTCAATCCCATAGCACAGCTATTTCCAGGTGGTCCTTAAAATAATTCTTACTAGTTTTTGAGAGAACAAACACAGGGCCCTTGGACTCCCAGAAAATGCCACCAAACTTCACCAAAAGCCACATAGAGAAGAACCCACAAGGGCAGGTGTTTCAAAAAAGCAAGAGTAACAAAATGTAATGTCTGAATATGACCTGAACCTAGTGACATACATAGAAGAATCAGACTTTGAACAACCACAGAAAGAAATCTTCCGATTGCTACTTAGAGTCATGCAAGATAGGAGAGAATCATTACAGGAAAAGGATGTTATAGTAGGAAAGAATCCACATATTGAAGGGAAATAAAAGAGTTAAAGAATGAAACAGCAGAAATAAAGAAGATGGTAACTGACCTCACCAAGAGGTAAACCATGTCAGCAACATCAAAAACAACCAATCAGAATACAAGAAACTCGAAAGACAATCAGACAGATAATTAAAGAAACTGAAGAAAATCTGGGAACAATGACTGATACTATGAAAACTAGCAACAGCTGAATAATTGGAAACAGAATACAAGAAACTTGAAAGACAATCAGACAAGATAATTAAAGAAACTGAAGAAAACCTGAGAACAATGAAAGAAACTATGAAAGGAAACAACAGTTGAATAATTGGGATATCAGAACAAGATTTGATGAAGAAAACAACTGGTAAAATAGTGAGGAATTCCTGCAAGAAAGCTTCCCCAATATAATAAAGAAGTATCTGACAATCATTCACGAAGCAGAGAGGAGCCCAACTAGGCTGAATCCCAAAAAGATCACACAAAGGCATATGGAAGTCAAATTATCCAACTTTGAGAAAATCATAAGGCTAGAGGGGAAAATTGCAATTACCTGTAAAGGTAATCAGAAAAGAATATTCAAAGATCTATCAGCAGAAACCACGAAGAAGAGGAGAAAATGGAGTAGCAACTTCCAAGATGTTACTTCCAAGATGAAAGAGAATAACTGTAACCTGAGAAATCCTGTCAGATTCTCTTCCAAATGGAAAGTGAGATAATGCTTTCTCAGATAAGGAAAGAGTTAGAGAATACATTAAAAACTATTCTCCAACTCACTTTGGATAGAGGGCCAACATCTGCAGAACAAAATCTGGTGATGATCACATAGTGTGACACCATCCAGAAGACATCACACTGAGAACAATGTCAAAGATCTCTTGGATCCAACAGAAAAAAGGAGGTGATAATGAATTTCCCACACAAACAAAACACAGCTAAGGAAGGAAAAAGGAAAATCTCTAATACAACAGTTCTGATATAACAGCAAAAATTCCATTGATGATGTTATTACTCTGAATGCCAATGGTCTGAATCACCTATTAAAAGATATTGATTAGCACACCAGATTAGGAAACAAAACCCATAAATCTGCTGTCCACAAGAGACACATCACAAGCTCACAGACAAAAACAGAATGATGATCAAACTAGAGCAAAAAGTATATCAAGGAAATGGCAATCTATCAAATAGCAGGAATTTTTATTCTAATCTCTTACAAATCGATCTCAAGGTACAGTGGATAACCAGAGATAAATATGGGCACTACATAATTATGAGTAATTAGTGGATATAATAAACGTTATTATGCCAGTCAGCATAATAAACATATATGTGCCCCAAAGATAACTGCAAAATTTACCAAACAAATCCTTCAGTGAAAAAAGAAATCACAGATTTCAAAATCATAGGAGACTTCAATACACTCTCCAAGAAAGACAGATCAGCAGAAAAAATGCTCAACAAAGAGGCTACAGCACTAAACAAGACAGACAACTTGACCTCATAGATATACTCAGAGCTCTCCACTCAACTCCAAAAAAGAAAAAAGAAAAAAAAGAAACACACATTTCTTTTCAAGCATACATGACAAATATTTGAAATTAGACCATTTGGTGGAACACAAGTCAAGGTTGAGTAATTTCAAACATATGTGATTTATACAGACTTCCTTCCCTGATCATTATGCCATAAAACTAAAAAAAAAAAGGAAATAGAAGAAAGAATTGGGGTGTAAAAGGCATTTATAGAGTTTTAAATACAGGCATATATGTAGGTTCATATATTTATATGTGATGATGGGGAAATAGATCAATGAGCATATACTTATAGGGTTAGTGGTAGGACAGCAGATGGGCATTGGACCTCTACTCAAGTACTTCCTCAGTGTAAAAAGATTTTGTTCAATAAAATTGACATTCCATGATGCTCACCTTCCCAACACAATCACTGAAGACAAATGAGTGCATAAGCAAATGTGGTGAAGAAAGCTGATGGTGTCCGGCAACTAAAAGATGTAGCATCTGGGGTCTTAACAGCTTTAAAGTAAACAAGTGGCCATCTAGCTCAGAAGCAACAAAGCCCACATGGATGAAGCACACCAGCTTGTGGGATCATGAGGTGTCAAAGGGATCAGTTACCAGGTTTCAAGAATTAAAAAGCATAACATTGCGTGCTTACTTTCCTGATATCATCACTGACATCAAATGTGTGCATAAGCAAATGTGGTGAAGAAAGCTGATGGTGCCTGGCTATCAAAAGATAGAGTGTCTGGGGTCTTAAATGCTTGAGTAAACAAGTGGCCATCTAGCTCAGAAGCAACAAAGCCCACATGAAAGAAGCACACCAGTCTGTGTGACCATGAGGTGTTGAAAGGAACTGGTGCTAGGCATCAAAGAAATAAAAACTATATCATTATAAATCAGGGGGAGTACAGGTTAGGGACCCAAAGCCCATCAATAGGTAAAGCAACATCCTCTTACAGAGGCGTTGAAGGAAGGAGATGAACCAGTAAAGGTACAGTGTAATAACAATGAAATATGCAACTTTCTTTTAGTTCTCAAATGCTCCCTCCCACCCACTATCATGATCCCAATTCTCCCAGACAAATCCAGCTAGACCAGGGGATGTATACAGGAGTCAAAAACAAGGGGAATTTAGGATAGATGATCCCTTAGGACTAATGGTGAGAGTGGTGATACTGGAGGGTGGAGGGATGGTGTTGTAGAAAGGGCGAACCAATTTCAGGGATCTACATATAACCTCCTCTCTGGGACACAGACAACAGGGAATCGGATGAAGGGACACATTAGACACTGTACAATATGAAAAAGTAATAACAATTTGTAAATTATTTTTTTTTGTTTTTTGTGCATCACTGCCCACTGCTGGTGGGAGTAGGAGGCCAAGCGTTTGCTCCTGTGGAGCCACTGCTGGAATTGAATCTCTATCCCAGTGGGCTGTAGTCCCACGCACAAACACTACGCCACCATGGCTCAGCCCCAATTTGTAAATTATTAAGGGTTCAGGGCGATTGAGAGGGGGGAGGGAAGGGAAATATGGGGAGCTGGTACTGGGGGCCTAAGTGGAGAGAGGATGTTTTGAGAGTGATGATGGCAACAAGTGTGCAATTGTGGCTTGCATACAATTGATGTATGTATGGACTGTGATAGGAGTTGTATGAGCCCCCAATAAAATGATTCTTAAATAAAGGGGGGGGGGCAGAGAAGCTTATACCAAGGGCTCAAGTGGAATATATTTGGAAATGAATATGACCATATGTGCATAACTATGTTTGATACAAAAAAGGTATTGAATGTTATAAGAACTGTAAGAGTTCCCAATAAAATCATTGAAAAAAAAAACACACCTAGAAATTAACTAAAGAAAGAACAAAAGACAAGCGTCAATACATGGAGGTTAAGTAACTTATTTCTTAGAAAGAACAGAGTACTGCTCCCAATTAGAGATGAAATTAGGAAGGTTCTAGAAACGAATGAAAATGAAAATGCAAAACACCCAGCAAACACAGTCATCAGAGGATGTTTGATAGTGATAAACACACATACAAAGGAGAAAGAGAGACTTACAGTCAATACTCTATAACCAATCCTTAGGACCTGGAACAGGAACAACAAAGTTGGAAAACGGCACACACATACACACACACAAAGGGGAAAAAATCAACTCAGAAGAAACCTGATTTTTTTGAAAGGATCAAAAGAATCAACAAAATGGTAGCAAACCTGAAAAATAGGAAGGGACAGACATCAATATCCAAGATGAGGGAAGAAATAGGAAATTACAATGGGCCACAATGAAATCTTAAAAATAATTATACTGTATTACAAAGACTACTCCTCCAATGAATTCAACAATTTGGAGGACATGGACAAATACCTGGAAAAAACAAGCTCTCCCCAAATTATTTCATATGGACAGCAAGAATTTGAACATCTCCAAGCAAAAGAAGAAATAGACAAGGTTATCAAAGAACGAACAACTGAAACAATCCTCAGCTCAGATGGTTTCACAGAATGCTACCAACATTCAGGGAAGAGCTGACACCAGTTCTATACAAGTTCTGCCAGAACATAGAAAAAGATGGTAAACTCCTGGACACATTCTATGTAGCTAGTATAACATGGATACCAAAGTTAGACAAGGATTCCACAAGAGAAAACTACAGGCCAATAACTCTAGTGAATATAGATGAAAAATTCCTTAACAAAATCTTGGGCAATAAAACACAGAATTATATGTAAAAAATAGTCCATCATGAACAAGTGAGAGCCATGCCAGCCGTGCAGGGATGGTTAAACATCTGAGAAACTATAAACATTATTCATCACCTTGACAAGAAAAAAGACAGGAACCACATGATAAAATCAGTCGATGAAGAAAAACATTTGTCAATATTCAACACCCATAACTAATAAAGAATCTCAAGAAGTTAGAATTAGAGAGAAATTATCTGTATTTAAATAGAGCTATACATGAAAAACCAATAGCTTTACAACCAATGAAGAAAGGATGAAAATATTCCACTGAAAAAGGAGACCAGGATGTCCCTTATCACCACTTCTATTCAACACATCTTGGATGTCATAGCTAATAATATAAGGCAACAGAAAGATATCAAAGGTATACATCTGGGGGAAGAAGAAGTAAAATAATTGTTATTTGCTGATGACATGATTTTTATAAAAAAAGAAACAGAAAGGATCCACAATAGAATTGCTGCGAAGAATAGAATAATATGGTTTAGTGACAGGATATAAGATGAACAAGGAGAAATCAATTGTATTGCTATACACCACAGAGGATATTACAGTAAAAGAAACCAAGAAGGTATTGTACCATGCAAAATTGGTAAGCATAAATATTTAGGGACATATTTAACACTCCCCTCCCCAAACCAAAAGACCTGTACACGGAAAACTATATAAAATTGTTACAAGAAAGCAAAAGGGATCTTCATAAGTGAAAGACTATTCCAGACTTATGGATTGGTAGATTCAACATTATAAAGATGTACAAATTCAATGCAATCCTGATATAAATTCCAATATAATTTGCAAGATAAATGGAAAAACTGACTACCAACTTCATATGATAAGAGAAGAAGCCTAGATTTTGGCAAGGAACTCCTCAAGAGGAAGAATAAAGTGGATAGACTTGCACTACTTGACTTTAAAACTTATTATATAGACCCCTTTGTCAAAATAGCATGATACTGGATAATGACAGCTATTTGGACCAATGGATAAGATCAGAAATTAAAACAGAAGCATATAGACAACTGATCATTGACAAAGACAAAATAATATATCAAATGTGAAGCAGATGCCCAGTTCTACAAATGATGCTGGTAAAACAGGATATTACCCTGAAGAACAATGAAACAACACATTTACCTCACTCCATACACAAATAATTCAAGGTGGATCACAGACATCAAGGTAAAATCCCAAACCATCAGGGTCATCAATGAGAAAATGTGGACAAAGCTAAGAACCTTAGCACAGAGAATACATGGGCTCTCATAAGGAAGGACATGCACCCAGTGGAAAATAATTAATATAGATGACTGAGAACTACTAAAGATAAAGCACTGGTGTGCATTAAACAATTTCATCAAGAGAGTAATAAAAGTGCCCACAGACTGGGAAAAATATTTAGTAATGACAAATCAAAGGACTTATTACTAAGATCTATGGAATCATGGAATCCATCAGCTCACAAGAAAAAAGCAAGTAGCCCCAAGAGATGTGCAAAAGACTTGAACAGAATTCACAAAGGAGGAAGTCTGAATGGCCAATGTTCCTGATCATTACCACCTAACACCCTATGGCAGTCACCTAATCTGGTGTCAGTTTGAGGATTAAAAGGGTAGTGGTGGAGTCTAGCTTGTACCACTGGAGATAGAAAATGAGACCTCTGTGTGGGCTTGGCTTAATTCTCTGAGAATTCTGGGGAATCTGGGACTTTCTTCTTTGAGGGAGGAGGCACTATCTCTCTGAGTTCAGTTCTTGGAGATACTCGATGGACAAGGCTGGCTGCCTGTGAGACAGCCTTGAGGAGAAGTCACATGGACCCACCCTGATGGGGCCAAAAACCTGGACCTAGTGAAGCCACATGAGAATCCTGCCAGCACTGAGATGCTTACAGCACCTCTAGATCCGAAGAGTGTCTACCCACTAGCTTGTGGTCGTTCTGCATTTGACATCATTTCATGTGTTCCGTGAGTTCTCTTCAGACTCACGACATATGGTATGGGACATATGGGTTAATAAGAGACTTATGACCTTGGACTGGACTAGATTGGGAACTTTTTTTGATGTACAATTAACTTTATATAAAAGTCTCTCATATACATGTGTGTTTATGAATTTGTTTCTCTAATCTACTCAGACTAACAAACACCCACACAGATAGGCCAGTTCAAAATACAGACAGCAGCAAATGTTGGAGAGGGTGGGGTGAGATAGGAGAGTTCATTCACTGCTGGTGGTCTTAGAGATACATACAGTCACTGTGGAAAGCAATTTGGAGATACCTAAAACAGATATAAATTGAGTTACCATACAACTCAACTATTCTACTATTTGGCATATAACCAAAAATAAGAAACAGACTTTGACCAGACATCTGCCTTCCAATGTTCATCGCTGTGGAGTTCATGATTAGGAGGAAAATAGAAACAGGCTAAATTTCCACCAAAAAAAATAGATTTAAAAAACACTGGGATATACACACAACGGAATACTATAAATCCTTAAAAAAAATAGTGGCAAAATGATGAACCACCTCATCTCGTGGAAATAGTTGGAGGATATTATGCTGATTGAAAGTGGTCAAGCACAAAACTCAAGTATAACTCGAGTCTATTGAGGAAAGTTTAAACAATAGAATGAGAGCAAGGGTAATAGCACTTAACACACAATTCCTGGGCAGACCACCAGATATTCTGGCATGATCCAGGCCAAACCTAATGATACACATGTTACCCAAAATAGATGCAAATGCCATCTGTGCTGAAAGGCACTAACTCCACCCTCAACCCCTCTCATATGCCTTTAATGTCCACAGAGGTGTGGGGGAAGAAATTCAAGGGCAATGGGGGACGAGGGCACTAACTAGCCCAAGGGAAGGGTTTTATTTATATCTCAACAGGAAAGAGAGTCGCAAACTAGACCACATTCCAGTGTGCCAAACCTTGAGTGTGATTTTCCTTCTCAGAAGACCTCATTAACAGCTCAGGACATGATGCCTTCTTTGTAACTGATAGTGCTGCAGAGGACAGACCTGAAGATACAGCTCGGGGATAGCAGTTGCTGGAAAAATCAAGAGGGGGATGCGATAGACAAGTGATGGGTATGAAGCCAAAAATCTTTGAAAGTATCCTGATTGATTGTAGACTTCTGATTTGGGAACAGCACTTGTCACCCCATCTAAACTGGTTGGGAATTACTTACAAGGGGGACACACTGAATGCCCAAAAGCGTAACTGTGGGTGGGCACTAGACCCGATCATCCCTGACTGTAGCAATAGCAATGGGGACGATTAAGATGCCTGCCTGTCAGACACAAATGCTGAAGGCTAAAAGGATGTGTGAGTTATTAGGTGAGTGGACCCCAGATATGCAGCTCTGGAAAAGAGGGACTGGACTGATGGTATACAACATGTTCTTCTCTCTATTTAACAGAGATATATTCATCTGCTTTATGTCAAGATCCCTGTTAGTCTTGTGACTATCAATATGCTTATTTGATTTTTTTCACTTTGGTGTTTTTCTATAAAATATAGGCAATCTTATGGAGATAGCGACAGTCCAACAGTTCCTGGGGTCCATTGGAGGAGGTGGTGAGTGGGGAGCCAACAATGACAAGTACAGAGGAGAAATAGTGTTCTAAAATTGATCGTGAGGAGGGAGTAGCTTTAGTGCTTGAGTTTAATCAATCAAGTTATATTTGAGAGGAATTACTCAGAGGTTAATGATGGGTAAATGTAAAAGTGTTGTAAGAAGAAAAAAGAAAAGAGGGAGGAAAGAAAACAATGATAGTGTATCCATTCATAGACTGAATTCTGAAAAAATGTGAGAGACTACAAGTGAGGGATCAGTTACAAAATAAAAGTATTACCTCAGCTTCTAACTACTACCACTTCTAATTAAGAATATAGCTAAGACAAAGGTGTGCGTAAGCAAATGTGGTAAAGAAAGCTGATAGTGCCAAGCTATCAAAAGATAGAGCATCTGGGGTCTTAAAGACTGGAATCCAAACAAGCGGCCATCTAGCTCAGAAGCAACAAAGCCCACATGGAAAAAGCACACCAGCCTGTGTGACCATGAGGTTCAAAGGGTTCAGGCATCAAAGAACTAAAAATTATATCATTATAAATGAAGGGTAGTACCAATTAGGAATCCAAAGCCCATCTGTAGGTGAAGTGACATCCCTTTAAGAAGGGTCACAGCGAGAAGACGAGCCACTCAAGGTACAGTGTAGCAATGATGAAATATGCAGCTTTCCTCTAGTTCTTAAATGCTTCTTCCCTTGCACTATCATGATCTCAATTCTACCTTACAAATCCAGTTACACCAGAGGGTGCACAGTGGTACAGATAGGAACTGGAAACATGGGGAATCCAGAACAGATGACCCCTTTAGGACTAGTGGTGAGAGTGGAGATACCGCAAGAATGGAAGGATCGTGGAGTCGAAAGGGGGAACTATGATAAGGATCTACATATAACCTCCTCCCTGGGGTATGGATAACAGGGAAGTGGGTGAAGGGAGACATGGGACAGCAGACGATATGACAAAATAATAATTCATAAATTATTAAGGTGCATGAGGGAGGAGGAGGCACGGAGGGAGGGGAGAAGGAGGAGCTGATAGCAAGGGCTTAAGTAGAAAGCAAATGTTTTGAGAATGATGATGGAAACAAATGTACAAATGCGCTTTGCACACAATGGATGTATATATGGATTGTGATAAGAGTTGTACGAGCTGCCGATAAAATGATTAAAATATATAGCTAAATGTGACGACCAACACATGAATACTAATACCTTTACTCCTGTATTCAGACCTTGAATTATCTACCTGAAAAAAAGTTTATTGATGTACTATCAATATGCTTCCCACTTGTCTATGTTGAGATGAGTGAAAGAAAAATAAAACATTATATAGACTAATATTATTCAAATCAGAAATTTAGACTAATGATGGTTTTCCATTTCCTATCTTCTGGGGTACGTATGGTGTGTGTATGCATGTTCATGCACACATGTGCAAGAATTCAGGAAACACTCTTTATGAAAACCAGAATGTGTAGACCTTCAAGTGTCCCTCTTAAAGATGTTACAAAAAAGAAACAAGGTCTCATCCAAGTCAGCATACTTAAACTTGAAAGACAACATGAAACTAAACATACAACATTTCAAAAAGTCCTATCTGCCCAAATCCAGTAACATGGGACTCTTTACATATTCTGTCATGCATCCTACACAATTGTGGTAGGTGACTTCTTTTTGTTAATTAGTAAAGACAGCACATGAAAGGATCTTGGGAATTTGAAAGAAGACATAAAAGATACCTAGGATGAATCAAGGAAGTCAATTTCCACACCAAGTATTCTCTGCTATAATTACTCCCTGGGAGTAGATGGGAGGCAGAATTATATTGTACCGAGAAGTATTTAAATTGAAAATTCATTTGCCTCTTGTTGTTTTCCAGACTTGTTAGGATTGTTAGTGGGCAACTGGCAACAGATAAAATGGTGATCACCAATTTAATGAGTAAGGGTATTGGTTATGGCAAAATAATCCCATAAAATGAAGTTAAGAAGCATTCTGCTTAGATTTTATAGAAACCATATTGTCAAAATATTTTCATGTCATCAAAGCAGGGACCGCAATTGTCTAATTGTAATGTGTAAGCCCCAAAATAAATGGGCAACAAATAATGAAGCTGAAGGCACAATACAAATGGGAACATCCATATTAGAAATTATAGCAAAAGGTATTGAACACAGCTAATACTAGTAGTGGACAGATCCTTGAGCAGTTACTCTGGTTGATCCACAAGCTCATTGCTTGATCAATCATTTGTGAACAAACAGTTGTCCATAAACTTGTTGAATTATTATATTTATTAAGATATTGTAAAGGCTCTGAGTTAGTGTTCAATATCAGTCCCACTCATAAATGGAATTCTTATTTAATATTTTCACTTTCCCCTCTATTTTAAATGCTAGTTGTTTTGGGTGTTTTTATCTTAGTTGGCCACTTGTAGTACTTTGAAGAAGCAAGATCTGAAATGGCTAGAGATGGAACAGGCAGAAAAAAATTTTTAAGAAAGCAAATAAATGTCAGAAAGTTTAGGCTATCAACCTACTGTCTATATATCTCTTCTTGAAGGAATAATACTCTGTCATGTTAAGAAATGCTATTTTGTGAAAATGCTATGAAATTTTGAGCATTATAATAGACCTGGTTGCATTTTTATCTTTCACCCTTCTTCTGTAATAGTACCTTATCCTTCAGGTAACTATTTCTTCCCTCACATATCTATATGACTTTAAGAGGACTGCCTTGTTTTTACATCATCTCATCTCAGGTCATAGATATTTGATTTTCAAAATACAATCACTGATTGTGCTTCTCAATCCTACAATTGATGAGTACCTTATCCTACAGTGTTATAATTTCTCTTGCCTTCAAACTCCTTAAGATTTCAGTTAAATTTTGCTTGCAATTGGATTGCAAGCATATATGTATATGTTTTAAAGTTGACATTACAAAACACATGGAAAATTATTGACCATTATTCACTTTTGAAATGCATGTCTTTAGTTTCCTGCCAAGGATAAACTTTGTAGGATTTTTAGAAACTATGGGAACAAATTATGAGAACACAAACCCAAGTGCCATTGAGTTGATGCTGACTCAATGGAACTTTCTAGAGGGTTCCAAAGACTGCTGATGTGTATAAGAGCAGGCAGGCTCATCTCCCTTATGCCCGCCCCTGGTGGAAAGGTGGGAGGTTTGAGCTTCTAATTTTGGGGCTGGCCATCTAATGCTTCACTCACAGAGTCCAATATGGGGAATTAGACCATTCTAACAGTTAGATTTTATATCAACAGGATGGAGAGAAGGGTGGATTCAACCTATTGATCAGGTCACAGCTGGATGGTACCTCATTCAGGGTGTGAACTTTTTATGATAGACACTAGGGCATTCTCTCTCTTGCTCTTCTTCCCCTGGCTGTGTTGGGTTGTTTGTTTGACTCTGGCGTTGGCAGCTGTGGCACCTGCCATGTTTTGGCAGACTTTGGATCCATAGGAGTCTACACCCGCTCATCTGTGAGCTCCGGCTTCCCACATAGCCTTCCTGCTTCAACCGCCCTCACCTGAAGGAGTCTGCAGAAGGTACTGGCTGACATCACACTCATGAATTTGAATTGAATTGACCTATACTTATTTGTTGATACCATTTTTGTTCTTGATACAAACTTCTTTACATATGTCTGTCATTGGTCTTGTTTCTCTAGAAAACTCAGCCTACAGCAATCATAAACATTTTATTATTTGCATCAATATATAAACTAAATTTAGATATATGGAAATAATTATTTTTAAAGATCACTCATTAGAATATGTATTCTCATAACTAATAATTATAACCAACACCTACTGAGCTTTATCATATGCTACCATTTTTAATAATGCTGTACACTTTATTTTAAATAATCTTAAAATTAAACCTCAACAATAGGAAATAATGTTTTCTCCATTAATGATGAAGTGAAATATAGCTAATCAATTATGCTAAGGATTATGCATAAAATGGTAATGCTGAACCATATCATTTGTGTTATTAAATGCTAAACGTCATTAAGCATTCAAATAAATGAAATTATTCCCAGAATGCAATCAGGCATCTTATCAGATTTAGGAGAAATTGTTTAGCAGTAATGTTTAGAAAACACTTACTTTATAAAGTGAGCATGTCAAAAAAACACAAAACAATAAAAAAAGGCTGAGCTCCAGTGGCATAGTGGTTGAGTGTGGGACTGCGGTCCACTGGCTTTATGGTTAAAATCCAGCAGCAGCTCTCCAGGAGCAAGGCTGGGTAGCTTCCATGACCACCAGAGGGCAGTGATGCCAAAAAACAAACAAACAATAAAAAAGTGAGCATGCCAAAACAAAAGTCTTTTTCAGTTCCTGTGGAGGCATAGTAGCTTATAAATTGGGTTGTTAATCCCAAGGACAACAGTTCCAAACCACAAACCTCTCCTTAGAGGCATCTGATTGAGGTTTTCTCTCCTGTAAAGACTTAGTTTTGGAAAATAACATGGGAAGTTATACTTTGTCCTAGAGAGTCCTTATGAGTTATAATTCATTTGATAGTAATAATTCATTTGAGTTTGGGGTTTTTTGGTATATTCCATACATAAACTCTGATCTTTTAGTGTGAACAAGTACTTTAGTATTGAGATAGTTGTTGACATTGAAAATCTTATTATGAAACTCCAGTTTCCAACGCATTTATTGTCACCGGAAACTAGCAGTGTGAAAAGACAACAAAATTCTTTTTGGTTTATTAAATACAAATAAATAGAAAATAATTGAATTAATTCAGAAGGTAAACTTCATTCTAATAGTTACTTTTTAAAAGCAAGGTATAATAGTAACATTAAGACATATTTTATTGAATGGAAAATTATTCTAGGTAATAATTATGCTAGCTCATTGTTTATACGTATTAATACTATTCACAATGGCCAGAGAAATCAAAATGATTAAGGAAATAAGGGTGCCAACCCTTAAGGATTAAGGAAATTAAGAAAAGTGCCAACACTTAAGTAAAATGTGTTCCAGGAAGGATTCAGGGTGTAACAGGATATTTTAAAAAGTCACTTTGCTAGTTCTAAGTCCTCAGAAATAAGCTTTATAGCAGTGATATCTGAGGCTGCCTAGGAATATCACCTAGTCTAGCAACCGCTTCAGGTAGGAAAGATTAAATAATGTCTCTAATCTTTCTGTTGCTATTTTGCTCATGTTCCCATGAGGAATTCTAGTATGCTGTACAATTTTATTTCTTATATGTAGATAAGAAAATTAAGACACACAAGAGCTCGCAATTGGACATAATTCCACAAATATGAAAAAGATACAAAATGAATATTTGGCAGCCAATTATTTTGAAAGAGATCAGACTGGATTTGCAGGCAAGTTTCTAAATAGGCAGATGTCAATATGCACAGTTTTGAACTTGATCTTTTCCTTTCTTTTCCCTCTTCCTCTTCCTCAATCTCTTTCCTTTCTTCTGGTGGCCAGTTTTTCTTTTCTTTTTTCCTCATTATTGTGTGTGTGATGCCATTGTGTCCACTTAAACTCATAGAAGCCCTATTTATGACAGAATGAACCACAGCACAGTCCTCAATCATCCTCACAGTTGATTTGTTTGAGGACGTTGTGGCGGCCACTGTGGCTTCTCTTTATGTTATCAGCAGGAGGCCTAGAGGTGCTGTCCTATAAGAATGAGGCTGCTGACCTCAATGTGGTTCAGTGAAGATCTTTCTAGATGAGGCTTTTTGCTCCCATCCAGAAGTACATCCTTGGAAACCCTCTGTAGTGTCACTTTGAGTCTGAATTGACTGTATAGAAGTGGGGCTAGTTTTTGATTTGTGTCTCATTAAAAGTAACTTGCAGCCATAAACAGACTAATAGATACCTGGTATTAATTTAAGTTTACCATGGGACTAAGCATTTCAAAAAAGAATTAAAATGGCAATAGTGAGAGTGTAAATATGGTTGGTATCTAAACAAAGTGTCTTGAAAGATGGCAAGGTTTTCTAAATATGCTGTAATTATCCTGGCAAAAGACAGACTGCCTTACAGAAAGCCTTATTTACCAATGCAGCATTAATCCTTGTGTAGTAAACAAAATAGAATGTTGATCCTGAAAAATATTACAAAATCATAAAAAGTCCTCATGTGTAAAATATTTAATATTTCTCGGCGTCATTAAATTGATTTTTATACTGAACCTAAAAGACAGACGTTTCTTGGACTTTTGGGAGGTCACTGGACTACGAGCTGCAAGGTAATGACTCAGTCTCACCAGCTGCTCTGTGAGAGTAAATAGAGGCTATCAACGCTTGTATAAAGATTTTCAGCATCAAGGGCTGAGCTCTCGTGGTGAAGGCGTTGCGTGCAGGACTGCAGCCTTTGAGCTTGCCAGTTGAAATCCAGCAGTGGTTCTCAGGAGCAGCACTGGGTAGTGTCCACGACCACCAGAGGCATTGATGCCAACAAAAAAATAACAGAGAGAAAAAAGATTTTCAGCATCAGCAACCCTTGGGTCATAGCATAGATATTGAGAATCAATAAACTGTTTATTTTAATAAACTTTTGATATAGCTCTGTTTTCAAAGGTATTACAATTTATTTGAAGGGATAGAATGCACCTCTCCTAATTTATCTCTTTATATGACCTTTCAAATGTACAACTATACTAAAAAGTATCTGCTATTAGAACAATTCATGAATTAATTCCATGTGTATGATAATCATGAATACTGGGACTTGAGGTAAGAGTAATCCGGGTGTAAAGGTTGAGATTATGTGTCCCCGTCCCTGGCCTATGATTATCAGCAATTGAATTCATGCAACAATGTAATTTATTATTTATGTGATGACATAATTTGGTAGTATGTAATGATGCAATTATTCTCCATTTTATCGGCTGCTATGATCAACCTCAGTTTTCGAAACAAGCTAATTTTAATATAATCACTTAGTCTTCATAATCTAGTCATGCAGATAAGTGAAGATGAGTATTCCTTAACTGCGCCTGGGATCTTTTGTAAAAATTATGTGTGTCCAAATATGTACATAACTATACTGATTAATAATACCTGGACCTCAGTTTCACAATGTCTTCTCTTATATGGAGCTCTTTATAAATTATCTGTAGACATTCTTTATGATCCTTAGATTAATAACAAACTTAATTGTCTTAGAGCAGCACTTAAATATGGATCAATAAGTCACCAGGAAGAGGAGACACAGCCTGGTTCAGAATTTGGAAAAGGTGGGCAGAAGAATTATTTTATTTTACCTTACTCATTCAATTTGAAGGAGTCCTGGTGGCATAGAGTTTTTCATTGGGCTGTGATCTGCAAGGCCAGCAGTTTAAAATTGCTCCTCAGTTGAAAGATGGCGCTTTCTACTCCTGAAATAGTTACATCTCGGAAATCCAAATGGGGCAGTTCTTCCTGTCATTAGGGTCTCTTTGAGTCAGTATCTACCTCATGGCCGCGAGTTTGGTCAACTTGCGGATTACACAAATAACACAAGCAACTGGCATTAAAATTGGGAAAAGGTGCATGAATTGTTCTTTTCATTATGCAGAAGGTCCAATGAGTTGGATCTTACTTGACAGGAACTAACAACAATAAAAACAGCAAGCAGTATCAGATTTAAATTAAGTCAACATGACGTAGACCATTTTGTTTTACTCTAAAGACAAGAGAAGACAGAAAAACAAAAATTAAAACTTACAGGTATTGCAAAAGAACTTACTAATCAAAGTCATTGTCATTGAGTAGATTCCAGTTCACTGTGACCCTAAAGGAAAGAAGTGCTCAATAGGGGTTCCAAGGTATAATCTTTGTGGAGGCAGAAAGTGCAGGGTAGTAACAACAAGATGTGCATCTTTCCTCCAGTTCTCAAATGCTTCCTTCCACCCACTATCATGCTTCTGGTTCTACCAGATGAGTCCGGCTAGAGCAGGGGATGTACACTGGAGTCGGAAACATGGGGAATTTAGGATAGATGTTCTCTCAGGACAAGTGATGGGAGTGGTGATACTGGGAGGGTGGAGGGATGGTGGAGTAGAAAGAGGGAACCAATTTCAGAGATCTACATATAACCTCCTTTCTGGGTTACGGACAACAGGATAGTGAGTGAATGGACTCATTGGACAGGGTACAATATGAAAAAGAAATAACAATTTATAAATTATTAAGGGTTCATGGGGGAGGGGTGGAGGGAGGGAAGGGAAAATGGGGACCTGGAACTGGGGGCCTAAGTGGAGGGAGGATGTTTTGAGAGTGATGATGGCAACAAGTGTGCAAATGAGGCCTGCCTACAGTTGATGTATGTATGGATCGTGAGGGTAAGTATATGAGTACCGAATAAAATGATTCACTATAAAAAAGGAGGAAGGGAAAAGACGAGCTTATATCAAGGACTCAAGTGAAAAATGATTGCAAATGAATGCGGCAACATATGTGCAAATGTGCGTGAGACAGATGATGTATGGGATGTTTTAATAGCAATAAGAGCCCCCAATAAAATTATTAAAATGAAAAAAAATTACAGCTTCAGAAACCCAAAGTGGTAGTTCTACTCTGTCCTATAGGATTGTTGTGAATTAAAATCAACTTAATGGCAATAGGTTTAGATTTTGTTTCGGTGTATTTGAACCAGTTATCTTAGATTAGCTGTTGAGTTAACCACTTTGGCACCAGGGTTTCTTGTTTGCAAAGAGAGCAAAATAGCCCCTTGCTATTGAGAAAATAGCAACTTGGAACTTTAAAAAAATCACTATCAAGTTGATTTCTGTGGCGGTCATGTATTTGTTATGCCAATTTCATGATTGGGATGTAGGGGTGAAGTCTAGCCTGTTAATCATGAGATAACCATTGAGTTGCCATTGAGGACTCTGTGTGGGCATGGCTTTCTCCTGAGACTTCTGGGATATCTTGCAATATTTCCCTCATGGAAGGGAGTTATTGGGAGTTAGTCTCTGAGACAACAAACTATACAAGACAAGATGGCAGCATCCGATGAACTGGAAGAGCCAGAAGAGAAGTCACACGGCCTTACCCTGATGGAACCAGACCTCTGCAGCTCATGAAACCATGGGGAGACCCTGCTAGTACTGAGTTGCTTCTACCACCACTGGATGCTGTTGATGGACCCTGAGCCCTGGAAGCAAGAAGCCATGGGGAGACCCCTGCCGGTGCCAGGATTCTGCACCCACTGACCTGTGACTTCATGAGTCAGAAGGAGACATTATAGACTGGTATAGGGTATATGGGCTAATATTGGACTTATGACTTTGAACTGGACTGGGTTGGGATGCTTTCCCAATGTTCCATCCCTTTTGTATATAAACTTATGCTTATATCCATATGTGTGTCTATGAATTTGTTTCTCTAGTCTACCAGGACTAACACAATTTCGATACATTGGAACCCCAACTAAGGGTTTCTGAGGCTGTCATCTTTAGGTGAGTAGATAATCTCATCTTTATCCAATGTAACTGCCGGGGTTTTTGAACCACTGCCCCTGAAGTTAGTAGTTCAAATCTTACCTGACAGTTCTTTTGTATTGCTGTTATTTTTCATTTCTTTGAAAGATATCTAAACACATTCTCTAGAAATGTTCATATGGAAATTACACTTTATCTTTTTTTCACCTAATTATGTATCTCTATTTGAGCCAGAATCTTATTATGCCAATTCAAGCTTATAACAACCCCATGTGTACAGAGAACTGAACACCATAGTTTTTAAATGCTGTAATCCTTTGGATATTGATCAACCAGCCTCACATTCAAGGTTCTCTTGGGCATGTTTATACTCACACCATTCCAGCTAAGACCATTGCTTAATCATTTGTGTCACCCAGAGACTCCTGATAGCATTCCAGGTCTAAGTGTGTCACCCTAATATTTACTTATGCTATAATTTCTGCTTGTAGACATTGGAGAATGGAGTGGGCAGAAAACTGTTTATATATAGATTAAGATGAACTATTTATAAGTTAGGTAATATGGTGTAAGAACAGGTCCAAAATATAAGGCACCAGTGAAAAGCATTAAAGTTTAATCGTTAAGATTAAAGATAGCTTCAGTAGTTAAATAATCTGTTGTCAATTTGAGACTTACAAGTGAAGGGGTGGAGTTTACCTGTCAATCAGATCACAGGTTGATACCTTCATTTGGAGGTGCTAAGGAGATAAATAGCTCACTGGAGTCAGGACTCTCTCGCATTCTCTGCAAGAATTCCCCGAGGAGAAGCCACATGGACCTACCCTGATGCAACGAGAGCCCTGGCAGATGGAGAAGCCACATGGAGACCCCTGCCAGCACTGAAATGCTTATCGTGCCACTGGATCTACAAGATTTTCCACTCATTGGCTTATCATCCTCCTGCATTTGGTGTGATTGCCTATGTTTTATGAGTCTGAGGAGGATTTTATAGATTGGTATTGGACTTATGGACTTAATCTGGACTGGGCTGAGATGTTTTCTTCATGTACAATTACTCTTTATATAAAACTCTTCTTTATACACATGCGTGCCTCTAGATTTGTTTGTCTAGTCTACCCTGACTAACACAATAGTGATGTTTAATTTTATGTGTCCACTTGATTAGACCGTGTTTCTCAGTGGGTATGTTGGTAGATATCATGCAATTACATTTCATTTTGTGATTTGAGGAGTACATGCAAACAGTTGAAAATTGTATCTCCTTGCAGAAATAGCATGGAACCAATATATATAGAGGCCCTGGTAAAGCTTACTTTTTCTGTTGACCATGCAGTCAACTCTTCATCCTCTGAGCTTTAGTTTTGGAAATGTAAGCCAGAAGCTTAATGTCACATAAACCAGTAAAAGCTTCAAAAATTACTGCTTAATCTATAGTTTGGGATTTATCTTTACATGAATATATATATATATATATATAGTTTTCTCCTCCAGAAAAATCCAACCTAAGACAAGGTATAATATAAAGATTAAATACAGAAATAGAGGGAAAGACAAAGAGTTTGAAAGGGATATTCACAGAATATTATTCGCCTTTCAAACAAAAATATTTAAACTATTCAATAGTGATATAACACAAGCAGGCATAATCAAAAATATAAATACATAAATTTTAAAATTTACAACTGTCAGATCTAAATACAGTTTAAACATTGACTAAGACATTCATCAGGAAATATTAACTCGATTACTGTAAAACAAATTGTACTTTAAATTAATACCAATTGTTTATTTTATGACTTTTGTGTTTGTTCTCTCAAAGCTAAATTAGAGCAGATTAAATTAATGAAACCATTACTGAAAAATACATAATAAACTGAGTAGAAGCTGTAAGTCATTTTATTTAAAAAACAGTGCCTTAGAGAGTGTATTCAAATAAATCTAGAGCTTATTTCATGCTATTCAGTTGATAAATCTTAATTATTAAGATTCCAACTTAATCTAATTTGTCCTTTATAGTTAGTACAAAATGTCAAAATGAAAAATTAGTAATGGTGGAAGAAAATAAGGTCTTTTATTTCATGTCTGTTAGGGGAAGCTGGGAGTGTCTTTTCATTGAGTTTTCCTTCTAAACAACCAGACATGTCAGCAGCATTGAAGAATCATTATTAGTCTATTCATCTGTAAAATACGTATGGTTGAATACAAAAAGTAATATCTCGGACACAGTTCCTATTTGTGCAGTTACTGCACTCAGTTGCCAAGCGGGAGGTCAAAGGTTCAGGTTCTCTAGCGAGGACTCAAAAGAAAAACCTGAGGTCTACATTTCAAAAATCGGTCATTTAATGCCCAATGGATCCCAGTTCTTCTATGCTAAAATGGAGTTAGAATCAATTTGATAGTAACTGGGTAAGAAACCTGCTGACATAGTGGGTTATGCATTCGGATAATACCTGCAAGGTGAGTAGATCAAAACTGCCAGCCGTTATGAGGGAGAAAGCGGAGGCTTTCTGCTTTAATAAACACGCGTGCTCTCAGGAAAGCCACAGGGGCAGTTCTACTATGCTCTGTGCGGTTGCTCCCAGAAGGAATAAGCTCCGCGGCAGTGAGTTTACTAGCAGTTGAGATCTTACTAGCAATTTGGGGAAAGCAGTAGTTCAGTGGTAAGATTTTTCCCTTTCATGAAGGAGATGCCAGTTAAATTCTTAACCGGGCACCTTTGATAAGACTATCCTTTATCAGGGGAGGCTTTCAAAAGGCCAGCTCCCCAACAGATAATTGAAACACTTCAGAATACGGCGGTTGTTGAGGGAAAGGTTGTGGACCTTCAGCTGGGAGGGGTGGGTCTATTGACTGGGCTGGTTCAATTGTTTCTAGAGGCAGCACAATATCCTCCTCTTCTGGATCATCAGCCCATATATTCTCATGCTTCAGGGTCCCAATTTTTTCCTATCAATGCCCTCACTTTGGCATCAGATACTGCTCTAGATCTGCTACTCATCTGACATTGCAATTTAGCCACTCACATAATGGGATGGTAGACCTGGTGCTCAGCAATGTTGGCTCTTTTACTACAGGCAAGAAGGCTCTCCTTTGTAGCACAGCAGAAGCTTTTAAGTCTATAAATTGTACCTGAGGCACACATCTGAGGCCCTGAGGTATTCCCTCTCCTGAATCACATAGTCCATTGTAAGGATGACCAGCCAACCAGCTTCCCTATACTTGCCATCTTGACAAAACTGCTGGAAAATATCAAACATATGATCTCCTAGAGCTGCTCCTTTAACCAGCACCCCATCTACCTGTGCTGTTACTGTAGTTATTAGCTTTGCTATTGCACACCATGGATTAGTAGGAGTGGCAAAATTATCCAAGGCTTTAGGTGTAGAATTAGCATCATCAGTGCTCTTAAGAATAATTAGATTGGAAAGCCAATCAAAGAAACCCATGTTTATGATTTTATTTCTCTAGAAGAACTCCTGGTACCACTTGTGTCAGACAGAGTTCTCCAGAGAAACAAAACCAAGACACTAGTAATTCTCTTTACATATTTATATAGATAGAAGGATATATAAAATAAGAAATAAACAATTAGCTAATCTATAAAGCAGTAAAAATAGCTTGGTGCAACTCACTTGTGTGAGACAGCTAGTACACTGGCAGTCCTTTGAGCCTTGAGGACCACTGAGTAGTCCTTTGTAGAGCAATTCAGGCTATCCGGCCACAAGCAGCAAACAGCAAAGAGTTCACCAACAGTCAGTCAGATGACAAAGTCCAACAGTCTCCAGCTCAAGAGATGTATATTCCAGGAACATGGCAAAGCAGGGCTTGAAAGAACCTCAACTCACAGCAACAGTCCACTGATTAGATGCCCCATGGGTAGTGTCACTTGGAGATCGAGGCACAAGTCGAACAAGGCAGCTGGCTGGTCAGAAGATGCATGGGCACACGGGCGGGGCTCAGCGAGCCATTTCTATCCCCACCCTTCAATTGATTTTAAGTGTGTTCATTGGCCATGTTGTCACAACAAACCTACCTATCTTCTTTGGCCCTGTTGGCACAAGCTTACCTATCACAAAGGTCAAAAATGACTTTTACCCTTCCATGAAAACTACTTTTTTACCTTAAGATTTGAAGTGAGGACAAAAGCAAACTACAATTGTAAGGACAGAACCCTCCAACATTTGAGACTGCAATATTTCTGCAATTATGTCATTTCTATCCTGTACACATAAAGGACAAGGTATGCAGATCCCTGGTTGCTCCTCGTAGCACAGAGATTTTACTGAGATGCAGGGGCATCCCCTCCCCCCGCAAAGAAACCTAGAAAATCTCTCTGCTGGCCAGAATTCTCACAGTATGAACTCTTTCCGCTAGGTGAGCTCTGAGTTAGTGCACTTAGTGGCATCACCTGGGAAGTTTCTTTCTGATCACAATGAAAATTTTCATAAAAGCAGTTTCACTCAAGCCTTTTTTGTGTGACGGTTGATTTAAGAGAAGAGTGTGGCTGTGAAATTTTGTTTCCTGCTCTGGAAAAAAGCCCCAGAAACTGTTGTGATGTAAAACAAAGCTTACAAGGGCAGCACCACAGGAAAAATGAAAGGGTATGAATGGTTTTCTCATTTCCAAAAAAAGTGAAATATAATGATTGATGGCACAACTTGTTCTGGACATCTGTCAACTTTCTGAATGAACAAAAGTGTCAACAAAAAGGGGGAGCTGATTCCAAGGATCTACATATAATCTCCTCCTTGGGGAATGGACAACAGAAAAGTAGGTCAAGGAATACACTGCACAATGTAAGATATGATAAAATAATAATAATTTATGAATTATCAAGGGCCAGTGAGAAAGGGAAGGGAGAGGAAGGGGGAAAATGAGGAGCTGATAGCAAGGGCTTACATATAAAGCAAATGTTTTGAGAATGATGAGGGCAACAAATGTACCAATGTGCTTGACACAATGGATGGCTATGTGGTTTGTGATAAGAGTTGTACGAGTCCCCAATAAAATGATTTTAAAAAACCTCATGCACCTGTGCTTGAAGTCCAATGATGGACATTTGAAGCTATTGGGACATGAACTGGACTATCTTGGAACTCAGTTCAGTGAATTTGAACAGACGAGTAGGAAATGAGAAGGGTCGCTGTGAAACATGCCTCAGGCTCTGTCTGACCAGGAAAGAGAGAGTTGAGTTGAAACAGGTAGAGCTTTGAAAGAACAGCTGTGAAGTGACCCAGACTTCTTCCTATGGTCATTATTGGCAAGGAGACATGGTGCTATTCTTATGACCTTAAAACCACTTATCAATCAAGCCAGTGGAAAAGATTATCTTTACCTCCCATCAAAAATTCTTCAGGTGAAATCAAAGGTCCAGATGATGCTCATTTTTTAAAATGTGCTTGGAGATGGTACTTTTGGAGATCATTCCACCTGGTTGGACAGTTCATCAAGCTTATTATTTAGAGCTTTTTAAAGAGATTGTATAACAGTGTATGTCAAAAAGAAAGCTAGAAAGACAGACAGACAGAAAGCAGCCTGATTTGTGGCAGACAAGGCACTGGTTTTGTGACCACCACAATGTATCTGCTCACACAGCCATCTCAGAGTGCCAGTTTTGGGCAAAAACAGCAGTTCTCTCTTGCCTACATACCTTAATCACCTGATGTTGCTCTATGTGACTTCTTTTTGTTTTTGTGAATGAATAGGGGCATGAAAGGACAGCAATTTGATTAGGCAGGAGATGTAAAGGGAAAAAATAAATGAGACACAGTCAACCATCCAAACAGATGAGTTTAAAATTTGCACTAACCCACCCAACAGGAGGGTGCTATTTATATCTTCACAGGAAGGGGAGAGAAGTACCAGATTTCGACCTGGTGCACCAAGACATGAATGCAACCTACCAACACGAAGCAGGTAATCAATAGAGAGGTCTGTGGAGACAGTCCCAATTCCAACTATTGAATATGCCTCACTGCTCCCAGAATTTACTTCAGAGGGTAGCACAGATGCCACGACTTAGTGTGCATGTGATCAGAGCACATAGGAGCAAATGAAGAGTGAAGGAGAAGGAGTAGAACACATCGTGGCCCACCAAGCCCAGAGAACAATATTCATGCTCAGAGTAGCTAATGCACAGAGAGAACCACAGGGCCAGCCTCACTACGAGACCTGGTGGCCCTTGCTGATCCATAGTGTCATGAGGGACGACACTGGAGGCATAGTGTGGGAACTGTGCCTGATCTGACCCCACCACACTGGACTGAAACAGTAAGGGTATGTAACAGAGCCGCAAGGGGAAGCAGGGCAATGAAGTCCCTGAGGAATACTATGTTAGTCCAGGTAGACTAGAGAAACAAATTGATAGAGACTCCTATGTGAAGGAGGTTTACATACAAGAGCAATTAAACATTGAGAAAACATCCCAGGTCAGTCTGGAATAAGTCCTTAAGTCTGATCTTAGTCCCTATGTCTAGTATCAAATTGTAAAGTCGTCTTCAGGCTCATGAAACACATGCAATGATCCCAAATGCAGGATTATCACAGACCAATGCGTAGAAAGTCTTTGGATCCAGTGGCATTATAAATATCTCAGCACTGGAAAGGGTCTCTGCCAGGCTTCTAGCACCCAGGGTTGCATCAGGGTGGGTCCATGTGGCTTCTCCTCAGGGATGTCTCACAGGAGTGAGCAGTCAGTTGAGTGTCTCCAAGGGAGTGAACTGAGAGAGAAGTGTCTCTTGCCTCCAAGGAGTTACTGGATTTCCCAGAATTCTCAGGGGAAGGCCAGGCCCACACAAATATCTCATTGGCTATGTCAAGATGGATAGACTAGACTCAACCCCTAAACTCTTGGTCCTCAAACTGGCAAATGATTATATACATATCACAAATATCAAAAATAGACTTTGGGGCCAGGGTGTGGCACCCCATCAGACTGAACCGGACAACATGCCTAAAGTCCACAAACATACCTAATAGTATTTATAGCCTTTGTTGTTGTTGTTAATTATTTTGCTGTTGTTTCATGTTTGTGGTTGGCTTATTTTGCTCTGCTTTGTTTTTGTGTTGTGATTGTCTCTGCATGTAAATCTAGATAAGATATACAGGATAAACAATCTGGATGAGAAAACAATAGGACTAATGGTTCTGGGAGGACATGGAAGAAAGGGAGATATGCCCGATAAAATGATTCTTTAAAAAGGAAAATGCTTCCAAGAATGGAATCATAGATCTGACAAATATATTAAATGTAATGCAGAGTACTTAGAAAGTGAAAATTTCGTTTTGTAAAAAAAAATATATATATAAATGCATAGCTTTACAAAAAGGAATCCTGGGTTGTTTCGGGGGGGTGGGTATCCCCTCATATGTGTGCCTAAGAATCACTAGGGAAGCCTGTTAAAATGCTTGGTGTTATTCTAAATAGAAAACATAAGTGTACCTCGTGTGTATTTTAAAAGCACTCCTGATGAATCTAATGAGGAACACTTCTCCAAAATCAGCTAAAGTAGTCCAACTCCTCTCTTAAATTTCTGGTTCAAATAATAGAAATGTACTTTTTAAAAAATTGCACATTTATCTTGAATGTCATAACAAGGGAGTTTAATTTTATTACTTTGCCTATGTAGAGACAGAAATATTATTCATGTGACCAAAGCAAGGATCAAACAAAATAAGTGGTAGGAAAAGAACATTAGACATATAACGCACCTGCCCTGAGACTATGGCCCTTTGCCATTGCAGGTGTTAGGACATGAACTCACTCTTACAGCTCAGTGTTTAACCAACAGTAGACAGGTCTATACAGAGAACAACCACACTAGTGAGGGAAGAATATCATAGAATATTAAACCAGTAAGACTCACAAGGACAGCATTTACTTAAGTAACAATGTTCCAAAGGGTTGGAAAAGAAGGAGAAAATGGAATAAGTGATGTTTCATTGTGGGATTGCAATCAATAAGATGAAACAAAGTGCAGATGACTTGTTGAATGGAAAATTGATCTGGCCTGTAAAGCATTCCACAATTCACAATAGAACATGTTTTTAAAGAACTAGAGCATAGGCAGGAAAGGAGAATTAGGGATGTGGCATCCCATTGCTTTGGTGCACTATTAAAGGTGATGAAAAATTTTGAAATGGGTAATGATGAACATGACATGAAGAACTTTACACAAGTGGTATACTGAATTGTATATACATGCAAAAATGTTGAAAAGTCATGTTTTCTTTCATATACAGTACTACCCACCTGTAGTATGATGGATGGATGAGTTTTACATGGCCATCTTCAACATAATCTTGCAATTCCCACCCAGTAAGTGGTTGACCGTATGTCAAAGGCATTGGGTAACTTTTTAATGAGTCAAATAATGTATATGACGTTGTGGAGTGGTACTACACAAATGAGATGTATGAAAAGTCAGGCAATGGCATGGATCAATTTTGTCGTATGCTTGGTTTTGAATGAGACATCACAGAGGAGGCAGGGTGTTCCTTACTACCTTAAAAAGCAAAGAGGGAAGCAGTCCTCTGGATCCTGTGTTGAGAACATTCTAGGTCTAAGATATAGAGAGAGTGGTAACACTGGTGATGGTGAGAGATGTTGAGAAATGGTGGCAGGATAAGCAAAACACTAGCTAGAAATAACATAGTGGACTTCTATTCCATTGAGCCAGGCTATTTCAGTATAAGATGCAAAGATTCTAGAGGAGAAGAATGCCTTTGGATAGTTAATAGTAGCTAACATCTTTGTGGAATTATGGTTTTGCTGTGGTTATGAGATGGGCTGCTAACCAGGAAGAGAAGGCTTTTTACTCTCATAAAAATTAAAGTCTCTACAATAAGACGACTAGATATGATAGACATATTCAGGACCTTCCAACCAAACAAAAAAAAATACACATTCTTCTCAAGTCCACATTGGCACATTTCCAAAAATTGACCACATGCTGGGACACAAGTCAAGCATAAGTAAATTCAAACACATAGAGATCATGCAGACATCCTTCTCTGACCACCATGCCATAAAGCTGGAGATTAACAACAGGACCACTAGTAAAGCAAGGGCAAAAAGTTGGAGGATGAATAACAAACTCCTGCGGCATGAATGGGTAATGACCCAGATTAGAAGGGAGATCAAAACATTTCTAGATATTAATGAAAATGAGAATACTACATATCAAAACCTCTAGGTTACTGCGAAGGCAGTTATCAGAGGTAGTCTGATTGCAATAGGAGCATATATGAAAAAGGAAGAGAGGCGTATGGCAGACACACTCTCACAGAAACTTCAGCAACTAGAACAGAGCCAGCAGAATAATTCCTCCAACAGTAAGAGAAAAGAAATAATAAAAATTAGAGCAGAGTTGAACCACTGGGAAGACAAAAAAAACAATGCAAAAGATTAATACAGCAAAAAGTTGGTTCTTTGAAAGGATCAATAAAATCGATAGGCCACTGGCAAACCTGACCAAAGAAAAGAAACAACAAGCAACAATAGACAGAATGAGGAATGAAATGGGAGAAATCACAACAGACCCTAATGAAATTAAATGTATTATCACAAAGTACTATGAAAATCTGTACTCCAACAAGTTCAACAATCTGGAAGACACGGACAAATACCTGGACAAACAATCCCTCCCTACTCTGTCCCAGATAGAGGTCAAGAAACTAAACAAACCCATAACAAGAGATAGATATGGTTATCAATAATGATATGGTTATCAAGAATGATATAGATATGGTTACCAACAAAAAAAGCTCCTGGGCCAGATGGCTTCACTGGAGAATTCTATAAGGCTTTCAGGGAGGAGCTGGCACCAATCCTTCACAAAGTTTTCCAGAGTATAGAGAAGGACGGAAAACTCCCAAACTCATTTTATGAAGCCAGGATAACTTTGATAACCAAACAGGGAAGGGATCCCACAGGAATAGAGAACTGTAGACCAATATCTTTAATGAACATAGATGCAAAAATCTTCAACAAGATATTGACCAATAGTATACAAAAATATATAAAAAGCATAATCCACCAAGATCAGGTAGGATTCATCCCAGAGATGCAGGGATGGTTTAACACACGTAAATCCATCAATTTTATACATCATATAGATAAGATGAAGTATAAGAACCATATGATATTATCTATAGGTGCAGAGAAAGCACTTGACAACATCCAGCACCCTTTCCTAATCAAGACACTCGGACAGATAGGAATAGAAGGACAGTTCCTCAAGTTAATGCAAGCTATCTATGAGAAGCCAACAGCTAGCATAATAGTCAATGGAGAAAAGACTAAATCAATCCCACTGAAGAAAGGGACTATACAAGGATGCCCCTTATCTCCACTACTATTCAATTTAGTACTGGAGGTCTTAGCAAATAACATAAGACAATGGAAAGACATTCAAGATATCCAAATGGGAGAGAAGGAGGTCAAGTTATAATTATTCACTGATGACATGATCCTGTACATCCCAGATCCTAAGAGCTCCACATCTGGAGTACTAACAGCGATAGATGAATATAGAAGATGACAGGATACAAGATCAACAAACAGAAGTTGATTGGTTTGCTCTACACATCTGACAAGACCACAGAAGAGGAGATCAAGAAAGCAGTTCCATTCACAATAGCCAAGAATAAATTGAAGTACCTAGGGATATACCTGACCAAAAAAACAAAAGACCTATACAAGGAAAACTACAAAACCCTACTACAGGAAATGAAAAGCAACCTCCACAAATGGAGGAACATCCCATGCTCATGGATTGGGAGACTCAATATAATAAAAATGTCTATCCTACCCAGGGCACTTTATAAGTTCAATGCTATCCCAATCCAAATACCAACAACCTTCTTCAGAGAACTGAAAAAATTGACAACAAAATTCATATGGAGAGGGAAAAAGCCCAGGATTAGCAGGGATCTCCGCAAGGATAAGAACAGTCGGAGGACTGGCTTTACCTGACTTTCACACTTACTACAAAGCCACAGTGGTCAAAACAGCAATGGCACTGGCATAATGACAGATACACAGATCAATGGAAAAGAATAGAAAACCCAGAAATAAAACCATTAGCATATAGACAACTGATTTTTGACAAGGGCCCCAAAAACATCAAGTGGGAGGGTGATGCTCTATTTAACAAGTGGTGTTGGAGACAATGGAAATCTACATGTAGGTAAATAAAACAGGATCTCTACCTCATCCCATGCAAAAGAACAAACTCAAGGTGGATCATGGACCTGGAAGTAAAACCATAAACCATCAGGACCATTAGCGAGAGAATTGGGGAAAATCTAAGAACCTTGACCCAGGGAATACAAAGGCTAACTGCAACAGCACAGGGTACACATTCAGGGGAACCTGGAATTGACAAATGGGACTTACTTAGAATAAAACACATGTGTACATCAAAGGACTTTACCAAGAGGATAGCCAGGCAGGTGGAACAAGATGGTGGGACAGGAGGGAGACGGAAGGAAATAGAGGAAACAGCTAGAAGGCAAAGGGCACTTGCAGAGGTCTAACATTGGTATGTCCATACATAAATACAACTATTTGTTATAAGGTGGGAATAACTTTAAGAACATATCTATAGGCCAAATATTAGGGCAGCAGGTGGACCTTGGGCCCTCACCCTGGTGCTCCCTCAATGCAAGAACACTTTGTTCTATGAATCTGGTATTCCTTGAGGCTCACTCGCCCAACATGACCACTGAAGTAAAATGGGTGCATAAGCAAATGTGGTGAAGAAAGACGATGGTGCTCAGGCATCAAAAGATATATCGCCTGGAGTTTTAAAAGCCTAAAGATAAACAATAGACCCTCCACTTCAGAAGAGACCACACCCACACAGAAGCAGCACAACAGCCATCATGGTCACATGGTGGTGAAAGGTCTAGGCAATAGACATAAAATGGTGGGGGGGGGGACACATATCAATGTGTTCACACACCCCCAAGGTGCTCACTGAGGACATGTGGTAGCATGAGCAAGAGTGGTGAAGAAAGCTGATGGTGCCCAGCTATCAAAAGATATAGCATCTGGTTTCTTAAAAGCTTGAGCATAAACAAGCAGCCTTCTAGCTCAGGAGCAACAAAACCCACCATAAAAGAAGCTCACTTGCCTGTGCGATCATGAGGTACTGAAACAATGAGTCAGCAGGCATCAAAGAACAAAAATCAAAATCAATGGACCAATTGACTCCCGATATCGCTGAAGACAAATGGATACAGAGGCAAACAAAAAGATGGTGCCCAGCTACCAAATGACTGAATGTCTAGAGTCTCAAAGACTTGAAGATAACTGAGTTGTCGTTCAGCATGGAGACAGCAAAGTCCACGGGGAAGAAGCACACCATCAAGTGTGATCAAGAGGGCCCAAAGGGAGCAGATATGAAGTATCAAAGAACAGGAATCACTTCATTACAAGTGAGGGGATGGGCAGAGTGGGGAACCTAAGGCCCACTGGTGGGTAATTGGTCACCCCCTTACAGGGGAGCCACGGGAAGGAGACAGACTAGTCAGAGTACAGCCAGGCAGTGATGATGCATACAAGTTTCCTCTAGTTCCTGAGGTCTCCCTACCCCCCCAACCATCATGATCCCAACTCTACCTTGCACATCCGGATGGACTGGAGAAGGTACACTAGTGGAGAGGGGGGCTGGAGATATGGGGAAATCAGGATGGATGAGCCCCCTTGGGCTGATAGTTAGAATGGAACTACTGGATGGGTGGAGAGAAGATGGGGTAGAGACGGAACCAGCTGCAAGGATCTACATATGACCTATCTGGAGGACGGGCATGGGGGAGTGGGCTGAGGGAGGTGTCACGTAGGGTAACATATGACAGAATAATAATAATTTATAAAGTATTGAGGGTTGATGGGAGAGAAAGAGCAGGGGACCAGGGGACGGGTTGGAGGAACCGACACCAATGGCTGGGGGGAAGGGCGGATGTTTGGCGAATGATGATGGCAGCGGACATGCGAGGGTTCTTGTCACAGTATGTTTATTTATGTACTGGAAAAATGATGTACGAGCCCCCAATAAAATGATTTTTAATTAAAAAAAAGAAAAAAAAAGAAAAATTAAAGTCTCTGAAAACCACATGGGATGTTATACCCTGCCCTATAGAGTCCCTATGAAACAGAATTGATGCACTAGTAGTAAGAATAATTTTGGTAACACTTGCATGAGCAGAAAATAAACCAATAAGAGGTTCTGAGGGACCAGGGGAGGCTTACATATGGACATGATGGAAGACCTGTTGAGACTGAAGAACTATAACCCAAATATTTCATGATTTTGAATTGTAACCTCTTACTTCCCTAATAACCCCCCTGTTGTTTTCGTTGTTGTTGTAGGTGGCATTGAGTTGACTGCAACCCATAGAGAGCTTCGATGCACAGTAGCACAAAGCACTGCTTTGGCACAGAGACTAGTACTGAGACATTCTCAATTTTTTTTCCGTGCTGGGGCCCACTGCTGCAGCCACAGTGCCAATCCATCTCCTGGGGGCCTTGCTCTTTTTCACTTCACTTCTGCTCACCAAACATAATATGCTTCTTCTGGTATCTCTTGTCAACATGTCCAAAGTATAAGGCCCACAGCTGTGAGGGGAAAGAATGAAAAAGTACAAAGTAACTTGTTCGTGATTTGCTTACAATAAAAGTCTACTAAATGACTACATTGTGACTAGAATGTTGTTTATTTGTAATGCAAGTCTAAATTGAAATAATTTTGAAAAGCATTACATAATAAGCACACCAAGGGATTAGCTTGTATTTCCTAATGTAGGTTCAAATTTAAAATGGAACATATTTCATTAACTAAATGATGCTTTCCTTCCACTTGCTATTTTGTTAATATTAAACAAAATAAACATAAATAGGTGAGATTTATTGTTTTAGAATTTGCGTTTATCTATTGAAGGCTTTTATTTGCTAAAGCTGTTTAATCAAATTCAGCTGCTAAAATCAAATCTTAACTTCTTTATTTTCATGTATTAACTTTTTCCCTACTTTCAGTAATAAAGATAATTGCTCATCTCTGAAAAAGCCATTAAAGGATATACTTCAAATTCTTTAGCATCTTCAACTGAGAAAATAGAATGACTGGTTGTGTTAGTCTGGGTTGACTAGAGAAACAGATCCAAAGACACTCATAAGTGTATAAGAAAGAGCTTTATATAAAGAGTAATTGTGTATTAAGAAAACACCCTGGGCTGAGCCCTGGTGGCTTAAGTGGTTGAGTGCAGGACTGCGGTCCACGGGTTTGGCGGTTCAAATCCAGCGGTGGCTCTCAGGAGCTGCGCTGGGGAGCGCCCACGACCACCAGAGGTCAGTGATGCCCAAACGAGAAAAAAAAAAGAAAAAGAAAGAAAACATCCCAACCCGGCACAGATCAAGTCCATATGTCTGACACCAATATATAAATTCCTCTTCAGACTCATAAAACACATGCAATGACACCGAATGCAGGAAGATGATAGATGAGTGGTTGGAAAGTCTTGTGGATCAAGAAGTGATTATGCTCTACCACTACTCAGTGCTGATTTGGGTCCGCATGTGGCTCCTCCAGTAGTGTAGCTCTGGTTCTCTCAGTGTAGCCCTATGTGGCTTGTCAGCAGGAAATTCTCACAAGGAGAATATGTATCTGACCTCTAGTGATCACTTCATCTTCATTTGTGCCTCCCAAATCAGGTCATCAAGGTGTGACCTGATTGAGCGTCTAGACTTCACCCCTTAGCAAGTCGATAGGAGATTATGTAACTACCACACTGGTCTAAATTTTATTCCCTCTCTTAAATCATCTTTCTCCCCAATTTTCTCTTTTTAAGATTGTAGCTTTTGTAAGAGAAAGGGATTTGCCAAAAAAACAAGAAAGGGACTTCCCAGAAGATGGCAACTGAGTAACACATACTAGAGGGACACTGCAGAAATCAGCACAGGTGATTTACAAAAAGGGAAATCCCACCACAATGATAAGTAGGCACAGATCCACTCAGTTTTGAAGAGCTGGGGCTTTTGTCTTCCCATAGTGGTGGCCAGGAAGGGTTTGACCTTAGCCACGCCACTGTCTTGGCCTGAGCCAGGATCATTAGGTGCTAGTACAGGGGTATTATCACAATACAGCCACAGCTTGCCGCTGTCTCAGCAGGGTTTTAAACCCCTCCAACCTCACAGTTAGGGGTTGGGGTTTGGCCATACTGCTACTTTTGCTTCCTTCTCTTCTCTTTTTCCCTCCACAGTCTTAGCAGGTTTAGTTTTTGGGTTTTTTTCTCTTCCTTTTCCTCTCACTCATGACTGCTGACCTCCAGAGCACTCTGTTTAGCCTAAGGTATTTACGCCTGTCCTTCAGTTAGCTGGGAGAACTCCACTTCTGCATCAGAACCTGAGGCTGAGAAAAGCCCACACACCTTCTTGGGGAAAATCTGCCCATTTCACTCCAGGGGAAATTCTGCTTGTTCACCCTCTGTAGTGCTTAGCATGTGGCTGGGGTAATCCCACCATATTCTTTGGGGGAAGTCCTCCCTGTGTAGCTAGGGGAACTCCTACCTGTCCTTTTTGGTCCCATGTGACTGAGGGAACTTCCTCCTGCCTTCCTTAGTGCCTCACATGGCCTAAGGCTGCTCGGCCAAGACTCAACAACATGCCAGGCTAGGGGAACCTCTGCTCAACCTCCACAGTGTTCTACCTGACCAGTGCAATTTCACCCACCATTTACTGTGCTCTACACCAAAATGGGAAACCCATCAGCCTTCGGTGTCACTCCCATCACAGCAGGCATCACTGCCTACCCTCTGCAACACTCCAAACTGCCCTGGGTCACATCATCATGGTGTTTTGTGAGATCACCCAGTACAGCACCATCCTCATGGGTGCACAATCACCCAACCAGCATCCTCTGAGAAGACCATCCAACTTGCCATCCAAATAACAGAATACTAATTGACCAGGGAAACAGTGAAGCCACAGAAGCATAAAGTAGTAGACCAATTGCATAGGGAAATTAGCTACTGGCAGTTCAAAGAAGCACTCTTACATGTCTCCCAGAGAAAGCCAGTGTTGTTGGACTCCCTAGAAAATAGCACATGACTCCTTTAATTCAATGCAAGGAAAACAACAATCAGTCCTCAATGACCTCAAGAAGAAACAGGAGAAACAAAAAGGCAATTGCAGAAGATATTCTGAATCTAACAATGTGCTTAGAAGAAGCAGATATTGATCTGCCACAGAAATTTTCAGAATGTTGCTTGAAATAATACAGGATATGAGGGAAAATACACAAAAAGAATGAAAAAATAGAGGAGATAAAGACCATACACCAAAGCGAAATACAAGTGCTTATGGATGAGATAACAAAAACCAGTAGCTGACACATGGACTTTGCCAATTGACTGGAGGAGGTAGAGAACTCTACCAGTGACCTAGAGAACAGCCAAGCAGATTTTAATAAATGTGAACAAAAATCTATTAAGATCATCAGAGAAGTTAAAGAAAACCTAAGAGCTATGTCTGATGTTATGAAAAGGAAACACACTAGAATAATTGGATTACTGGAGAAAGACACAATAAAGAAGTCATCTGCAAAAATAGTAAAGAATTCTTAGAGGAAAAATTCCCCAGCTTAATGAATGAAAATCAGGCAACCATACAGGAGGCTGAATGAACTCCAGTTAGACTGACTCCCAAGTAGAAGTCACCAAGGCACATAACAGTTAAACTATCCAACTGTGAGGAAAAGGAGGAATTCATGAGAGCAGCTAGGGAAAAATGAGCAATCCCAAACAATCATCTTAAAGGTTCCCAAATAAGAATATGCTCAGACTTGCCAGTGGACACTATGAAGAGGAGAAAGTTCAGTAACATATTTCCAATATTGAAGGAAAATAACACAAACCTTAGAATATTCTATCCAACCAAATTATCTATCGAGACAGATGGAGAATTAAGAGTCTGCTCAGACAAGGGAAAACCCATAGAATATATTAGAAGAAACTGAAGCCTACAAAAGATTCTTGCTGACCTAGCTTAGGCAGAAGAAACACAATCAGTGAGCACAAATAAGAGACTCCCACATAGAACAACCCCATCTAGTGGGCACCAAATGGAAAACAGCCCCCAAGATAGCATTAGCTTAAGGTTGGACATAAGTCAAGAATGAAACACACATACACATACACAGCACACGCTAGTCTGGGTAAACAAGAGAATCAAATTCATAGACATGCATATGGATATAAGGGAAAAGTTTTATATACAAGAGGAATGGAACATTGGGAAAGCATCCCAACCCAGTCCAGTCCAAAGTCATAAGTCCAACATTAGCCCATGTGTTTGATACCAGTCTATAAAATCTTCTTCCAACTCATGAAATATGTGCAGTAGAGGTGTCCTGGTGCTGGCAGGGGTCTCCCCATGGCTCCTTATTTCCTGGGTTTAGGGTTCATCAGCAGTATCCATTGGTGGTGGGAGCATCTCAGCACTGACAGGGGTCTCTCTGTGGTTTCTCTAGTCACAGAGGTCTGATTCCATCAGGGCAAGTCCATGTGGCTTCTCCTCTGGCTGGTCCATTCTCCAGGAATCAGGATTGATCAGCTCACTGGCATCTTATCCTATCAGTAGACAGACCCCAAGTGACTGAGAGTTAATTTTTTTTCTCCAATCGGGAAATACTGTGAGATTTCCCAAAAATCTCAAGAGAAAGCCATGCCTACTGGACGCCTCATTGGCTACTAATTGGCTATCTCTAGATTGACAAGTTAGACTTCACCCCTAGACTCCCAATAATGAAATTAACACGAAGCACATGACTGCCACAGCACACTAATAATAAAAGGAGGTGGGAAAACACACACACACACACACACACACACATACAATATGTATATGATGTCATCACAGAGTTCACAGATGGAAGTAATAATCCTAAATATCAGTGGTCTGAACTCAGGTCTTGAAAGACTTTGGCTAATATAATAGCTTAGAAAACAAAACACATTGATCTGCTGCCTATCAGAGACACATCTCAAGGCTATAGGCAAAAATAGGCTGAAAATCAAGAGGTGGAGTAAAGTATACCAAGCAAACAGCAACTCAAAAGAAGCAGGGGTTGCAATCCTTACCTCAGATAAAATGAACTCAAAGTACAAATCATAAAGAACAATTAGGAGTGACACTATAAAATGCTCAAGGGAATGGTAGACAAAGAACCACTACGCATCTTAAGCATCTACCCCCAAACTAGAGACATGCAGAATACATCAACCAAATGCTCCAAAAGATGAAAAAAGAAATCACAGACTGAACAATTATAAGGGGTGACTTCAATACATTGCTCTCTGAGAAAGATAGATCAAAGGGAAAGAGACAACAAGGATGCTAGAAATCTAAACACTACAATTAGGCAATTTGACCTGGTAGATATTTACAGAACTTTTCATCCAAATACAAAGAAACTCACATTTTCTTTAAGTCCACATGGCACATATTCAAAGATAGACCACATGTTGGGCCATAAGGCAAATCTGCACAAATTTAAGCACATCGATATGATACAGACCTCTCTGACAACTCTTTCTCTGACTGCTGAAAATCAACAAAAGGAAGATAAAGAAAAAAAAAACAAAGAATTCCGGGGTAAATAACTCTCTATTGCTAAAGTATTACATACTGGCCCAGATCAGAGATGAAATTAGGAAATTTCAAGAAACCAAGAAGGACACAACATACCAAAACTTATGGGACACAGCAAAGGCAGTTATCAGGGGAAGTTTCATAGCAACACATGCATACATGAAAAAGGAAGAGAGACCTATGATTGATATGCTGGAAGAAAATTTATAGCAACTAGAGCAAAGACAACAGAACAGTCCTACTAATAGCAAAAGAAAAGAAACAATAAAAAATAGGGCTGAGATTCAGGAGAGGGGAAATTAGAAAAGTATGGACATAATGCTTCTAAAAGTTGGTTTATTGAAAGGATAAAAATATTTTTAAAAAAGAAAGAAAGGATAAAGAGAATTGACAGACTGTAGGTAACCTAATCAAAGAAAGCAAGGAGCAAATTTCAATAGCAAGAATGAGAGATGAAAAAGTGGTATTACAACAGACCCTAATGAAATCAAATGGGTAATTACACAGTGCTACAAAGGACTGTACTCTCTTGAAATCAACTACCTAGAAAACGTGGTCAAATTCTTTGAAAAACAATCCCCAAAGGATGTCAAGAATCTCAATAAACTTAAAGCAATAGAAGAAATAGGCATGATTATCAAGGGATTACCAACAAAAAAAAATCCCCAAATGACTTTGCAGGAGAATTTTACCAAACACTCAGGGGAGAACTGACACAAATCCTACACAAACGCTTTCAGAACATAGAAAAAGACAGCTAACTCCTGAACTTATTCTATGAAGGTAGTATAATTTTGATAGTGAAACCAGGTATGGATCCCACAAGAACCAAGGACAACAGATCAATATCCCCAATGAACATTGAGGCCAAAATCCTTAACAAAATACTGGCCAATAGAATCCAAAATATATATTAAAAAATCACTATGGCAAAGTGAAATTCATATCAGGGATGCAGGGATGGTCACACATACTAACAATCATTAGTATCATTTGCCACATTGACATGAAAAACTGTAAGAATCACATACTATTGATAGCTATGGAAAACACATTCTACAATATCCAACACTAATTTCCAGTTTAAAACACTAAAAAAAATAGGGTTGGAGGGAAATTTTCTCAAGATAATAAAAGCTATACATGAAAAGCCAATATCCAATGTGGCAGTCAATGGAGAAAGGATGAATGCAATCCCACTGATAAAGGGGATCAGACAAGGATATCCCTTATCCCCACTCTTATTGAATATCGTATTGGCAGTTTTAGCTAACAGCAAAAGGCAAAGAAAAGACATTAAAGGTATTTACGTAGAGAAGGAAGAGGTAAAATAATTGTTATTTGCAGATAATATGATTTCATATATGGAAAAATCCCAAAAGCTCCACAAGGGGAGTACTGGAAGCAATAGAGGAATATGGCCGGGTAACAGGATATAGGATAAACAAACAGAAGTCTATCAGACTGCTATACAGATAAGACTACAGAAGAGCAGATCAAAAAGGCGGCACCCTTTAAACAGTCAAGCACAAATTGAAATATCTAGGGATATACCTGACTAAAAAAACAAAAGATTTATATGAAGAAACCTGCAGAAAATATTACCAGAAACCAAGAGTGACCTCAACAAATGGAAGAACATCCAATGCTACTAGATTAGAAGACGCAATGTAGTAAACATGGTCAGTTCCGTCCAAGGCAGTATATAAGTTCAGTGCAATTCAGATACAATTATCCTTATCTTTCTTCAAAGAAATGGAAACACTGATGACTAACTTCATATAGAGAGGGTAGAAGCCCAGAATTAGTGAAGAACATCTCAAGAAGAAGGGCAGAGTGGGAGGGCTTGCTTCACTGGACTTTAGCACATATTATACAGTCACAATGTTCATTGTGGCTCAATTCATAATTTCAGTGAGTTAGAAATAACTTAAATTTCCATCAACAGATAAATGGATTTAAAAACTCCATGAATATACCATGTAGTACATCCCTACAAAGCAGTCATGAATGCATGAAGCACATCACTGCATAGGAAGAACTGGTGGAAATTATGCTAAGCGAAGTAAACAAAGCACAAAAGGATAAGTACAATATAAGTCCCCTGAAGTCAGATTTAAAAGAATGCAAACGGGGCATAGGGAAAAAAGTTACAGTAGAAAAACATTCCTGGGGTGTGGTCCATGTAGTATGACTGGGGTCAGACCCAATCCAAGGATATATATAGTAGTAAACTAAAAAGGAGGGGATAAAAAGGAAAAAAGAATCATAGGTAGTTGGGGAATAGGACACTTACCCACCCAAGGAGAAGGTATTGTTTATATCTCCAGAGAGAGAGGGACCACACTTCAACCTGATGTTTCAAGATGTGAATACAACATACCAGCATGAAATAGGCAACCAATAGAGAGGTCTGCAGGGCTGGCCCCCATTCCAACTACTTGGGCAGCTTCTCCTTCCCCTAGAAGAATGCACTGAAGTTACATCTCAGAGAGAGGGATATGTCTGATCAGAGCACAAAGGAACAAATGAAGGGGGTGGAAAAGAGAGTGGAATACATCCTAGCCAACAAGCCTTGAGGATGACATCTCTGTTTAGATCTGCCAATGCACAGAGAGGACCATATGGCTGGCCCCACTATAAGACAGGATATTGCTCACTGACCTATACCTCTATGGGGACAACACTTGGAGACACAGAGTGGGAACTGTGCCCAATCTGACACCACCACACAGAGGTAAAACACCAAGGATGTATAACAGAACAGAAAGTGGAGCCATGCAAGGAAGTCCCCAGGGAATATCCAAAATAGATTTCGGGGTCAGGATGTGGCACTTCATTAGACCCAAAAGCATTCCTAAAGATCAACAAACAGATCTTCAACTATTTACAGACCTTTCTTTTTTGTCCTCAGTTGCTGCTGCTGCTGTTGTTTTGTTTTCTTTTGTTACTTTGTTTTGCTCTGTATTGTTTATTGTGTTTATCATTATCTCTGCAGGTCAATCTAGATAAGATAGGCAGGATAAGCAGTCTGGAGAAGAAAAAAATGGGACCAATGGTTCTGGGAGGACATGGAAGATGGGAAGGCAGTGGAAAGGAAGTGGGTGTTAACAAACCCAGGGACAAGGGAATAAAAATTGATCCAAAAATCAGTGATGAGGAGGGTGCAGCAGGCCTGGAAGGCTTGATCAAAGACATTGTAACTGAGAGAGAAATTACTGAAACCCAGATGAAGGCTGAACATGATAGTGGGACCAAAGGAAAAGAAAAGGAAATAAAGGAAAGAACTAGGAGTCAAAGGGCATTTGTAGAGGTCTAAATACAGGCATGTACATATGCAAATATATTTATAAGATGATGGAGAATTAGATCTGTATGCATATATTTATAGGGTTACTATTAACGTAGCAGATGGACATTGGGTATCCACTCAAGTACTCCCTCAATGCAAGTACATTTTGTTTTGTTAAACTGGCATTCCATGTTGCTCACCTTCCCTACACAAACACTGAAGACAAAGCGGATGCATAAGCAAATGTGAAGAAAGATGATGGTGCCCAGCTATCAAAAGATAGACAATCTGGGGTCTTAAAGACTTGAAGATAAACAGGTGGCCATCTAGCTGAGTAGCAACAAAGCCCACATGGAAGAAGTATATCACCCTTTGTGATCATGAGGTTTTGATAGGAGCAGGTATCAGGCATCAAAGAACAAAATATCATATTGTTGTGAATGAGGGGGAGTGTAGAGTGTACATCCAAAGCCCATCTGTAGGCAACAAGACATCCCCCTACAGAAGGGTTTTGGGGAGGAGATGAGCCAGTCAGGGTGCAGTGCAGCAACAAGGGAACACAACTTTCCTCTAGTTATTAAATGCTTCCTTTCCTCCCCCCAACTCCCCACTGACATGATCCCAACTCTACCTTACAAAACTGGCTAGTCCAGAGGATGTACATTTATACAGTTAGGATCTGGAAACACAGGGAATCCAAGAAAGATAAACCCCTCAGAACCAATAATGAGAGTAGTGATAGCAGGAGGGTAAGGGTAAAGTGGTGTAGAAAGGGGAAACTCATCACAAGGATTTACGTATAACCCCCTCCCTGGAGGATGGACAACAGAAAAGTCAGTGAAAGGAGACATCAGACAGTGTAAGACATGACAAAATAATAATAATTTATAAACTATTAAGGATTTGTGAGGGAGGGCTGGTGGGGAAGTAGGGGAAAATGAGGGGCCGATATCAAGGGCACAAGTAGAAAGCAAATGTTTTGAGAATGATGATGACAACAAATGGACAAATGTGCTTGACCCGATGGATGGATGGATGGACTGCGCTGAGCTGCATCAGGCCCCAACAAAATGATTTTTTAAAGCAATTAAAAACTATAAGAAAGACCTTTAAAGAAAAGATCTCTCTTTTAGAGGTCACATCAAATATTAAGATAGCATGTTCATGAAAATTGTAGAGAGTCAGGGACAGAGATGGTTGTTGTTGAGGATCATCAAGTCTGACTCATAGCAGCTCAATGTACAGCAGAACAAGTCCCTGCCTGGTCCTGTGCTGGCTTCACTCTTTTTCTTAAGTTTGAACATGGTTGCAGTCACTGTATCAATCCGTCTGGTCAAGGGGCTTCCACTTTTTCTCTGCCCCTTTACCATGCATAAATCCTTTCCAGAGACTGGTATCTTCTGACATGTCCAAAATACAAAAATATTCAAACTTAAAGAAATGCTAAAAAGAGCATTTCATTTTCCCCCCAAATTTCGCTCTCCAAAAAAAGTTATTTGTGACTAGTCTGCTATACTTTATGGTATTTCAGTCACGTCTTCCTAAATTTCTATCTTTACTACACTCTTCTGAATTCAATATTGAGCTAAAAGAGTCCTCTTTTCATTCATTTCTTGTAACTCATAACAAAGATAAACAATCTAATCAACTAAAGTTAGTAAAGCTACTCTTTAGGAAATAAATCGCTTTAGTGCTTCTCTAAGAATAAAAAATAAGCGTTACAGTTTTAAAAGTGGGCTTATATTGGAGAGAATTGTTCCGAACATTTTGGTACAAATATTCATGGTGATGAAGTGAATTCTAACTTGTTGTGACACTATAGGACAAAATAGAACATCCCCTTTTGGATTTCCAAGTCTGTAAACCTTTGCAAGAGCCTGGAAAGCCTAATATTTCTCATAAGTAATGGTTGGTGGATTCAAACTGCTGAAATAGATGCTCAATACTTAAACCACTAGATCAACTGATGTCTGCACTGCCAAGGATTCAAAGAAAGGAAGATTGCTTATCTTTTAGGTATTGATGAGTTACATGTACTTTTGGCAAAAATAATGATAATATATGCAGAGAGAGGAAGGGAGGGACAAAATGAAAAGAATGTGAGAGATTGATTCAGAGACTAGAGATAAAGACAAAATAAAACACAGAGAATGAGAAAGGAGAGGAGTATTTAAATATAATCTGGTACTTGAACCCAGAGATGAAAAACACATTGACGGGTGAGTAGCCAGTTTCCCCACCATGAACCATAAACATTTATAAAGCACTAGAGATCAAGAAGTTCCTACAGATATTATGTCAGTTTTTATCTTGTATTGTCTGTTATTAGAAATGGACCTATGACTGTGTTAAAGCATCTGAAGTATTCCCAGTATATACTATGGTAATCATTACGGCATTTAACTTCTGTCAAAGGAAGAAGTACATTTCAAATATCCAGCTTTGAAACGTTGCAGACGTGGCATGCATGATGAAGAAATTAGGAGCTGATTGCAGGTTTGATGGTCACATAGACTGCTTTGTGAGAGTTTCTGTATCTTTCTAAAGTAATTCTGTAGCAATAATCTTTTGGGTGAAAACTGTTTACAATGAATTCCTGTAGTAGAAAATTTTAGGACACTAAAATATTGACCACTTGAGTACTACCTCTTATTTCTTTTATCCTATGATAATACATTACGAACTCCTGGATTATGTTGTTTGTTCCTCTACTAGGTTTAGGGTGGCGACTTAATTATATTGTGTGGCTATAACAGAGACACCACACATGAGTGCCTTTTAAGAGATGGAGCTTTATTTTATCACAGGTTAGGAGACTTGGAAGTCCAGATCCACAGTGGTAGCTCTAGGGAGACTTCCTCTTTGTCCTATCAGGAAGGAGGTCTCTTCAACTTCTGCTCCTTGGTCCTTGGGAGATCTCCATGTGTCCTGGAATCAAATTTAGCCCATCTCTGCATCTTAGCCTGCTTGTTTATCCTCTGTTATGTCTTCCCTAACCATGCTCCACTAACAAAGCAAAGGCCAAGCATTCCAAAATGGTATTAAAACCATAGGCATAAAAGACTCGTCGGCATATCAATTAGGATTTGTAACACATATTTTAGGGAAAGACTTCAATCTATAACAGTTTGGCATGAATTTTTCAGCCAGATTGAATATTTAAGGTAATTATAAATATAGCTAAACCATGGATGAATGTGTCATTTTAAATTCAAACAAAGTTAGATCTTTTTAAGGAAAAAGGTATTTTTGAAGAAGAACAATTAATAAATTAAGCAAGCAAGCCCCTAACAAGACAATTTTGGTATTTCATGATACATTTATATATAAATCTCCTGAAATAAGAAATGTTAAAGTATTTATAACAAATGAACAAAACTCTGAGTGGTATGAAAAAAATAACTGAGGAACATAGCATAAGATTTTATGATGTTGCACAACCTTTTTGTTTTGCTCTGTATTCCCAGGCTGAGGCTGCTTATGTGGGGTATGATTTCAGGCTGTTCTCATTACTTTGCACATCTTGATAAATATTAGATGGGTTTTTTAGCAACCACGGTGCATGTTGATCCCTGGGGTCACACAGACTCAGTCTCTTCAGCCGTGAGAACTCTCTTATTGTCACCGCATATCACCCAAAGTCCCAGCACTGAATGAAGAGGCACAATCTACTTCTACCCTCAGGACTTTCTAATCTCTCCAAAAAGTGCTATAAATCTTATTAATTTGCTCAGATTTGCGTAAATGTTATAGATATTCAGACTCTAAGCTTTGTGAAATATTTCCATGGTTTTCATAAATGCTTCTTGCCTCATTAAAGCAGAAAAATGCTCATAGGGGAAAACTGCAGCTATTTATTGTTCCGGCTCTGAACATGTGCCACAAAACCAAAATTCAAGAATCAGTAATCTTCATTTTTTCTGTTTTGAGTGTTTCATAAACTATCACTAACATTATAAACCCATCTTCACTCCCTTACAGTACAGAATATATGAGAGGGCTATATGAAGTTAATGGGAAAATTCCATTATCTTTCTATTCCATTTTCCATGAACTTTTTAAAGTGCTCCTACTGGTATCCAAAACACTTGAACTTCTTGCTATTAAGAATCCAGCTCACTCAGTGCTATGTGTTCTGTGATGTTTGTCAGCCAGAGAGTCTCAAGAAAATGTCTTCTCAAGTTACATGCAATATTTAATGCTATTTTATTAATATCTTAAATATGAAACTAGGCATGGAAACAAGGCTCAGCAAGGTACTGAACCCATGTATTATATATATATATATATATAATTGAAATTTAAATGAACATAAAATATCTTGGAGAAGAAAAAGAAAAAACTGTGACTGACATCAATCCATTGATGTGAATTCAACTTGTCCCTTACACTGAAGTAGGTGATTATTTGAAGGCAAATTTGAATTGTGTCCATATTTCTACCACATATAAAAATGTAACCATGGCATCCAAAATATTACTAGTAAGCACATGTGAAAATACTTATTAGAAAGAAAAGAAAAGCAAGTAGGAATGTGCCATTTGATGTAATGCACTGAATATCTTCCAAGGAAGGATCTTTGTTTAACAATTGATGTCAAAAAATGCACAATCCTAACCTGAGCATGGTCATGGATTATTTTGACCTGGCAGATGTTTCCACATCTGGGGTACATCTGTTCAAACAGAACTCTTGGAAGGCATGCTAAAATAAGATTCCAATAAAATGTAAAATTTTTAAAGATTTTTTTTCTCCTCTGTCACTGAAAGAATCAAAATACTTAATTCAATGTTTTTGTAAACATCTTTAAAATTTCATGTTTTTTAAAAAAATAAAATTAGATTGTCATAAACTTGGCAATAAGTATGTTATTTAATATATATATACATCAATTATGTAAAACAAAACCTCTTCGAACTATAGATAAAAATGTTGCTCCTGGTTTTCTTGTTACATCTAATCTTAGCTAAATATATAAAATGAAATATGGCAGGAGATGATAGCGTGGTATTAAATCAGATTTCATAATAAATAATGTGAAAAAGAAGATTTTCATGGGAAATGTAAATTTTTACTTCTTCAAAATTCCCTGTTTTACCAAATCTACTTTCTTGTTTTTTTGGCATCGCTGCTTCTGGTGGTCGTGGGCGCTACCCACTGCTGCTCCTGAGAGCCGCCACTGGATTTGAACCGCCAAGCCTGCAGGCTGCAGTCCCGCACTCAACCACTTACGCCACCGGGGCTCAGCCCCAAATCTACTTTCTAGTGATTTTTAAACAGGGATATGAAGAAACTTATCATCACTTGTTGCACCTTGCTGCTACCTATGGATTAATTCTGCAGCACATTATCACCAACTCAACGTGGAAACTTCAAATAAATAGCTTGTGAAGCTTAAGAGTATGTACTTGAGTTTTAGATGTTGTTAACATTGATTCACATATTATCAATGACTGTGAAGAGGCATATTAAGATATGTCTTAAGGACTTTGATACATAGAGCTGAATAAGACAAGGTCCTTTTTTGAACTTGATTCTGGTTAGTTCTTGAAACATGGTCTAAATTTGTGTCACATTTGCCTTCCAATGAAGTTCCTCCGTTTTCACATGCATATGAAGGTCATGGTCAAATTTACACTTCATAAAATCCTTAGAGAACTTGCTGATTCACATGCCTGCTGGGTTTTGTACTCCAATTTTGCTTCTCTTTCACAAAAGCTATCTTTATTTCTGACTATGTAGGATTATGATTATAAAAGGTAAGGTTTGTGTCATCTCGGCTAGGCCAGGATTCTTAGGGGTTTGGCACAATTAAGTCATAATTATCCACCATGATGAAATCTAAATATAATGGATCACCTCTGTGATAGGATCTGCTATGAGCAAACAACCATGTCAAAGACAGTTCCTTGGTGCAGACTACTTCACAATATACGTCAAGACCATGGAAATGGTTGGTTGCTTTTTTTGCTGGATTTGGATCCTCAATTTGGCTCATCTTCTGATCTGCCAATCTCAGGAGTTGTCAGCAGTCTGCCTTCTTATGTGTTGACATTAGATTCATTATCTCTACACACAGATCCTGCTTTCAGAGCTACCCATCTTCAGTTCATGAACCCCTGCAGCTACTAAGTCAGGAAAAACTTTCAGTCTGATATGTGGCCTGCGCTAGGAATTTGCCTGCCTCTATAGCAGTTTTAGTTATTTCCTGAACATAGACCTCTCTGTATATTAACCTGTAAATTTCCCTAGAGAATCCAGCCTGAAAAAGTGACTTACCATACTTCAAATAATTGATAATCTACACAAATTAATTTTATTTTATATGTATTAAATCCTAGCACTATGTAGTCATGAATACTTCTATGTATTACAGAGAAAACAGTATTTCTTGGAGTTTTCTTGGCTGTAATCTATACAAAACAGATCCCCAGATTTTTCTTCCATAGTCCTGGCATGGCGAATTATAACCATCAATTTTTAGCTCAGTAATCACGTATAAACTGCACCACGTATCAGATCCTAGAGCCCTGGTTTGTTTTCCTCTGCTAATAATATAAAGACTTTATTCTCTCTAACTTCACTGTTCAACATTGAAATATATTGTGACTGAAATTATTATCAACCGCTACATTTTGATTACTGCCATATTCTTTTCATTTAAATTAGCGTTTGCTCAGTTACATTGCTTGATAGTAATGTCAATGTGTAGGCATCCACTGCCAGGCACCTACTTCTCTCTGTCTCTCTTGACTTCATTTTCCTCAACTTGCAATGTGTTCAATACTAATCCTGTAAACTTGCTCGAGAATTCCTGTAATAACCTAGCAACTGTTGCTTTTAGTCTTATGGCTTTGGGCCAAATTTTGAATTGCTGTTTTCATAATTGCTCTCAGTGAATAGCTTCTTTTAAAACTCTAATAATTGTTACTTAGATTGTTTCAACCTTTCTTTCTTATTATTGCTTTAGTCTTTTTATTTCCAAGTAGTTCACGAAATTTGTTATTTTGTAGATCCTCATGTTTGCATGAATTTAAATTTTACTCAATTTATTTTTCAAAAGTTTATTTACAAAGACCATCTATGTCCATCTTCTTTAGTATTTCCTTGCATCACTCAAACTATGTGGTATCTAATTCTTAATAACACAAGGTGGGTTCAGTTTCTGTTCATGTCCCCTCTTACCCTTATTAATCTTATGACAATGAAAGCATGGGGGGTCTGCATGATGATAAAGAAATATGAGATGAATATGAATTTATAAAAAATTACAAGTGAGATTAGAGTCTGTATAGGCCATTGAATTATGGGATATGTCTCAATTCTAGGAACTGGTCTACAATTTAGTATAAAAGATATTGAATTCAGTTCTTGGAAGTTAGACCACTAGATCTACAGGTAAAATGAAGTCAAAATCTTAGAGTGGGCAACTGATGGTATTGCTATACTTTCAGAAAATGAGGCAATGGTTATTGTCTTCATTTGTTGTTTACAAGTTGAATTTAACTCATGGCAATGCCAGCATTCTAAATACAACTGCTTCATGGGGTTTTCATAACTGACCTTTTAGAAGCAGATTGACAGCCAGGACTCTTGAGACATTACCTGATATGTTCAAACAACCAACTTCTCAAGACAATTTGGACAAATATACAAGACATAACTTTAAGCATGTTTTGAAATGTTGAAGCAACCTAGCCACCTTATCTGAAAAAATAATGACATATGTAAAGCTACTGAGAGAAGGTTCTCCATTTTATGATGAGTTGTATCATAGAAGAATGATGTGGATGGAAAGGTGTGGGAATGATTTTGATCCATGGATTATAGATAGTATAGTCAATAATCTCATGAATTTACATTGCCACGAAAAAACCATAATTCAAAACATATTGTGAATCCATCATTGCATAAGAATCCACACTGTGAAGGATATGCACCATTCTAGAAGCTTAGGACTCCCCCACTCCCACCCCTGACTTACCACTCTATCTTCAAAATATATTTTAAATACTTCATTTTTGCCTTTCTTACTTTGAACAGTCATTAATAAAGATCAATTGTGAGACTAATGGAATGGCAAAAAATAGGATCCAACATTGTAATGAGTGTGAAGAAACTACTGAACCAGTAAACATCTTTTTTTCTGGTCTTCATGTATCAACATTAACTCAACAACAACTAACCAAAACTGGATTACCATATGGTCATAGGCCCTAAGATAGTACAATAAAGAATACTTATTAATTTTTTACACCTACCCATATCAGGCAGAAAAGAAAAGGAACCAAATTTTAAGAATATTGTGGGTTTTAATCTAAAAAAATCATTACACAAGGCACCTGTTTGCTAAAAGTTTAGACCACGAGACAAGATTGATTTTTAACCTCCTTAAAAATGGTTCTAATGATATAGGAAACACAATCTGCTACTTAATTAAAAATCACCATAAAATAAAAATAAGAGTGCTTTAGAGGTAAAAATACACTTTGTGGAATAAATAGAAATGTCTCACATAGAGAGAAGCTACCCGCACACATGACATTCAGCATTGTATGGCCAAGGACATCGAGGAGGGATTCTTTGTGCCAACAAGCAATTATGAAACTAGAAAGCAATAGCACCAAACGTGATGACTATAAATGTGGTGTATAGCACAAGGGAATTTATATTATTGAAAGAAAAGGAGTCATGCATATTTGTTAACAAAGTGATGAAAAAACAGTGGAGACGTTATTCTCTCTAAGTCTCTGTTCTTCTGCCTGTCTTCTGCTGAGCTTCTCTTGAGTGGTAGGAATGTCTACATTTCAGGGAAAATTTTATGGGCTACAATCATGGGAGGTATATAAAGTGTCTTCTTACAGCAAAGGTATTCTTGTTCACTGGTTAGAATAGCAGTTCTCAACCTGTGGGTCACGACCCATTTGGAGGTCAAACCACTCTTTCACAGGAATCGCCTAATACGTCCTGTCTATCAGATATTTACATTATGACTCATAACTAGCAAAATTGCAGATATGAGATAGCCATGAAAATAATTTTATGGTTGGGTTCACCACAACAAGAGGAACTGTATGAAAGAGGAGGAAGTTTGAGACTCACAGGTTTAGATCAGAAGGGATTGCATGTATGGGAGGCAAAGACTAGGGGTATTTTCTGGCAATCCTCTAAGAGAGTGGGGTTTCTTTACCTCAGAGATCCTCAGTTGTGATATAAGCACATCATGAACATTTGTCCATCTGGGTTTCTCCACTTTTCTCCTGTAGAACTTGGCAGACAAAAAACCCAATACAAACATGAGCTCATGACATCTTTGATGCCAGGAGTAACAAAAGCCTGTGTTTCTAACCCTAGAGACTTTTGTCTTTTTCTCAGTATCCATGAGAACATATTAAGCTGACAAGTTTGCTTCCAAAGAGTAATGCTTTCAGGTCATTTGAAGTCCTTACCAACAACTTATTTTGCTTAAAATATGAATATAAAAATAAAAAGACAGAACTATGAATAGTCATAGTTTTCTCAGTGGTTACTATGTGGTCCCCCACATTTTTACTCTATTATTAGTAAAAGAAAAAAGAGGAAAGGCTGTCTCTTTATTTTTTAATATAGAAGACATAAGGTGCTCTGATGGCATTGCCTGTTAAGTAGTGGACTGTTACTGCCAGGTTGGCAGTTGAAAACCAACAGTGGCTCTATTGCAGAAAGAGAAGGCTATTCCTTCTCATAAAGTTTACAATCTTGGCCATCCTATTTAGGGTCAGTTTATGTTGGATTCAACTCCATAATAGTGGGCTAGGTTCATAGCAACTCTCCCTGAAACTTTAAACTCACTGCCATCCAGTGTATTCTGACTCAAACAGGGCAGAACTGAGTCTCTGGGTTTCTGAAACTAACTCTTTAGAGGAGTAAAGAGTCCTATATTACTTTAGTAGTATAGCTAGTGGTTTCAAATTATTAACCTTATAATTATCAACCCAATGTTTAACCTACCAGGCCACGAAGGCTGATAATCATGTTTTTTAGATAATAAATCCCAATGTTTTGGTGTGTGTGTGTTTTTTTAATGAAATACCCACATTCCAGAAAATAAAGAAAATCCTTAGTTAACACATAACAAAGTTAATGATGAAAACTAGACTGGCAAGCTAATGGTTTAACATACTAATTTCAGTAACTGAATCATACGTCGTGTCATGGCTCAGACTGTAAAGACTTCTAAACCTCACACTCCACAGGATTGTTTCAGAGGAAGACGCCATTCTGAGGACTTAAACTGGAACTTCAGGACCCATTTGAAAAGGTCCTTTGAGAACAAGACAGCAAAAGCAACAGATGAAAAAGCAGAACATATAAATCCAAGTGAGATATGTAAACAATTATGAACTACCACCTGAAAGTAATCATCTACCCTGATCAAAATAATTCCTCCCAATGTCAACCCAATGAAGATCGTGAACTAGACAACTTATTAATAAAATGAACCTCAGCCAGTCAAGTCAGACAAGGCACGTGATTATCATGCAATGTGACAAAACTTTTAGGAAATTGAGGAGAATATTGCTATAAGTAGGTGCAATCAAGCTGTTCATAACTCAAGCACTGAACAAGAACCTGTCATCCTCTCATGGGTCGCTGTGTTCACCCACTGTTGCAGCTAGTTTGGGAAGGCATCTCCCTGAGATTCTTCCTCTTCTCTGACTTTCTCCTGACTGGGATTTCCTTTTCCAGGGAAGGGTCTCTCCTCGTAACAGGTTCAAACATAAAGCAAATCTCGACAGCTCGGTTTGTAAGGAGCATTCCAGCTATTCTTGTTGGTTGCTGTTGCTTTCCTGGAATACCGTGCTATAGTCAGTGTTCTTTGTCAACACTATAGCTCAAAGGCATCAATTCTTCAGTCTTCTTTATTCGTTCTACAGGTTTTGCGTACATCTGGGGACCTTCAAAATCCCATGGCTTGAGTCCAGCCCACCTTACCCCTCAGATTGATATGTTTATTACTTTAAGAACTTTAAAGAGAGGTGAGCCCTGGTAGCGCAGTGGTTGTGGGCGGGACTGTGGTCCACAGGGTTGACGGTTCAAATGCAGCAGCAGCTCTCCAGGAGCAAGGCTGGGCTTCCTACTCCCACCGGGGCAGTGATGTGGAAAAATAAATAAATAAATAATTAAAAAAGGAACTTTAAAGAGAATTTTTTATTTTGGCAGGCGATTTGTCCAATAAAATAGGTCGACTGTCACTTCCAATGGTGGTCATGGTGTTTCTAAGTGAAAAAAATTTGTTGAAAACTTTGATCTTAGCTCCTTTTAGCATGATGTTGCTTGTTAGTCCAGTTGTGGGGATTTTTGTTTTCATTGTATTGAGATTGTAACATCTATTGGAAACAAACAATAAAATCCAGATATTTGCCACGGAATGTATGACTCGGGGCAACCCCCTATGCTCCAGAGTAAAATTGTCCCATGTTGCTGCCAATGTTAAGTACTATCCAATTGGCTTAACTTGTGAAGCAACCCTATGAAGAACAGGAGCAAGCACTGCTTCGTCCTACGCCAGTCGCATTATTCTTATGTGTGAGTTCATTGCTGCAGCCACTGTGCCAGTCCAACTTGCAAAGGGGTTTCCTGTTTTTCTGGACTCCTCTACTTTATCGAGTATTATGCCCTTTTCCAAGAACTGGTCTCTCCTGATAATATGTCTGAAAGATGTGAGACAAAATCTCACCATCCTTGCCTCTAAGGTGCACTCTGGCTGTACTCTTCCAAGACAAATCTGTTCTTTGGGTAGTCCAACTTTCTTCATTAGCACCATAATTCAAATGCATCTATTATTTTTCGGTCTTCCTTATTCAGCATCCAACTTGCATATACATATAAGGCAATTGAAAATACCATGCCCTGGGTCAATAGTCTGTGTAAATATCCTCAAAAGAACATCCTTGCTTTGCAACAATTTCAAAAAGTCTTCAGCAATATATCTATCTAATGCAATAGGGCTTGTTTATAGAGGCAGATGACCGAACTTTTCTTCTGTAACACTACTGGATGGTTTCAAACCATTAGCCTGTAGGCTGGTATGAGAGACTGCAGCACATAGGGAGTTTTTAAAACAGGTTTCATATTTCATTGGGACAAAAGTGCTTATGTTAAAATAGAATTGAGAAATGCGGTAATGAATAGTACTTCTTGGAATATAATAAATATGATTAAAAACTGTAATTAAAATTACATTTGAACACAGATGTAAGTTTGGAATCATTTTGTTGAAAAAAAGGAAGGAAGAAAGAAATGAATCAAAATATCTGTTTGCTTGTGGGTTTTTTGTTTTGTTTTATTTTTCCACTATTACATTACTTTTCTTGTGTCAAAATGTAAACATCGGTTAGATTTTCCTCTGAGTTTATTTTCATTTACAATACCTACTTTTTAAGAATTTAAGTTTTCATGTTAAATATAGAACAAGAAATTTTGTGCTTGGCATGGGACAAATGAAAACCATTTAAATTTTTTGAATGATGTCTGATGGAACTAATTCCACTTAACAGATATGAGTTCTAGGTACATGTAGCCAAACCTTCCTTCACAAGTAGATTGTTCAGGCATTGTTTGGATATTGTCATAGAATGGGGAAATTTACACAGAATGGGGAGTGTGAAACACATTGAATGGACTTTATAAATATAACCCAAAAGTTTGTTGTCAAGTACATGCATATGTTAATTAAAGAAAATGTGTACCAATGTCACTAGCCTTTAATATATTCTTGATTTAAATGGTCTTTTTGACTTTAGAAAGTCAGCATTAAAAATAAAGTTCGGCTATAGAACTAAATACCACAATAAGACGACTAGATATGATGGACATATTCAGGACCTTCCATCCAAACGAAAAAAAAAATACACATTCTTCTCAAGTCCACATGGCACATTTTCAAAAATTGACCACATGCTGGGA
>PVJH01003870.1:0-134741 GCA_004026705.1 Nesogale talazaci | reverse complement strand
ATCCAGCAGCTGCTCTCCGGGAGCAAGGCTGGATAGCTCCCAGGACCACAAGAGGGCAGTGATGCCCCTCCTCCCCAAAATACTTTTCTCTGGGCTTGATAGAGCCAATGGTCAAAAGCTCATGTAGCAAAGAACTTCAAGCTTTCTCCAGGGATAGTGTGCATTCTGCACACTAAGTTCATAAGTACAGCTTGCCCATGCTGTGAGGTCTCTGTCACAGAAGAGCAAAAAAGTGAATTATTGCAACAACTTGCATGCTACTGGAAGTGATGAGCATCCCACTCAAACTCCTGAGATCATTACAGCTGCTGAAGAGTGACTTGTGGATTTGCACCATTGACTTTATGATTGAGTACTCAATGAGTAGCCAGTTAGCCATCCTGGATTCACATACAGTTTCTCTGGAAGCCCTTTATGCCGAGTTCTTTTACAAATATCTCTTACCTTTTTTGTCTTCTCCTATATTTTGTCGATCTGAATTTTTTTCATATTGAAAACTAGGGCTGAGCCCTGGTGGCACAGTGGTTGTGTATGGGACTGCGGCCCACAGAGTTGAAAATCCAGCAGCAGCTCTCCAGGAGCAAGGCTGGGCTTCCTACTCCCTCCAGGACAGTGATATGAAGAAGAAAAAGAGAAAACCAAGGTGATAAATTAATAAATTAATATAAATGAATCGCTGACCATATAGTGAAACATCATATCTAAGAAACTAGAGCTAGAAAAGAAAGAAAGAAAGAAAGAAAGAAAGAAAGAAAGAAAGAAAGAAAGGAATTAGAGCTGATGTGGTCTCTCTAATTAAATTTTCTCAATTAGCACTCAAATAACTCAAGGATCGGCCTGAAAACCAAGATACCAAGAAAAAATGAATATTGTAATCAGTGCAAAAAAAAACTGATTGCTAAGTTATCCCACACCCCCACTTTTATAAGCCAATGACTGACAATTTTGCTCTTTGTTAAGGTTATTATTGCTTTTGTGTACACTAATTATAAGAGATAATTTTGTGTCTCCTCTTTTATTATGATATATTTCTTTAAACTCAATGCTTTGCAAAATTATGTGCTTCTGATAAATTTCTTGAATTTTTTCCTCTCTTTTGAAATTTTTCTTCATTATCATTCTAGTTGACAGTGTTTGATGGTATGAGATTGACTGGATATAAAGACTTTTGCTCCTTAAAATAGTGATTCTTAAATTTAGTATGTATTAGAATAACCTAAAAACCTTAGAAAAATTTTAGATTCCATGCCAAGTATCTAGTGTGGGGACAAAGAATGTGAGCAATGAATTCATAAACCATGAAATTCTAATACAAGTGGTCATTTGACAGCTTAGAGAAACTCTTCTATCAATTTGTCCCTGGCAATGAAGATCTAGATTCAACCGGTGATAAATATGCATTCATTTTTCAAACTAGAAAAATTGTAGCACAGTTGTAAGGCACTTTTAAATGAGATGGATTAAAACAATGAAGAACTGTTTTATATTGCATGTATTTATTTCTCATATTGAAGTTAACCAGATAATTTCTCATTTTACTGGCAATGTTTTCCATGTCTTGCTTGATTTTCACCTGTGAATTAAATTTTATATTCATTTATAAACTTCATAATTGCCCTTATTTGTGTTGCTTTTACTTGATCATTAAAATGCAGTACTTTATTTCTTAGAGAATTCCAGTGGTTGGTGCATTCAAGTCAAAGACAATTTCTGTCAAAATGTTTTTACCACCCTCCCATTAATACCTTTCTCACCACTGGTCCTGAGAGGTTCTTCTGTCTTGGATTCCCTGTATTTTCAGTTCCTCTAGTTCTTAAATACTTTTTCCCCCTTACCCCCCCACCCCCGACTATCCCAATTCTGCTTTACAAATCCAGCTGCATCAGAGAATGCACACTGGTACAGATAGGGTGGAGGAGAGGTGGCATAGAAAGAGAGAACAGATTGCAAGGATCTATATATAATCTCCTCTCTGGGGGATGGACAGAGGAGAGGGGGGTGAAGGGAGGCATCTTATGGTGTGGTGTAAGATATGACAAAATAATAATAACATAAATTATCAAGGGAACATGGGGGGAGAGGGAAGTGGAGAGGGAGGGGAAAAGAAGTTGATACCAAAGACTCAAGTAGAAAGAAAATGCTTTGAAAATGATGATGGCAACATCTGTACAAATGTACTTGAGACAATGGATGTGGACTGTGATCAGAGTTGTACGAGCCCCCATTGAAATGATATTTTTAAAAAATGAGACCAGAGTGAATTGTTCTAATGCAAGTAAAAGCACTATAATTGCCTCACTGGATTCTGTGAGGGAATGTCCAGTTGCCTACAAATGGGTTTGGGGTCACCAATTCGCAATCTCCCTCATCCACAATGATATGATCTTTCTTTCTTTGATGTCTGCTAGCTGATACAATCAACACCTCATGATCACCCATGCTGCTATGCTTCTTCCATGTGGGCATTGCTGCTTCTGAACTAGATGGCCACTTGTTTCTCTTCAAGTCTTTAAGACCCCAGGCGCTATATCCCTTGATCTCCAGGCATCATCAGCAGTCTTCACCACATTTGCTTATATGCCCGCTTGGTCTCCAGCGATCTTGTAGGGAAGTGAGCATTTCAGAATGCTGAATTATTAGGACAAAGTGTACTTTCACTGGGGGTATACCATTGTCCATGTGTTTCCTTAATATTAAACATATAGCTATAGATACACATATAGATATAGATCTATTTCCCCATCATCATGGAGGCAAAGGGCATTTATAGAAATCTTTCTTCTATTTCTTTTTACTTTCTTCTTTGCCTATTATCATGTTTAGCCTTCATTTGGGTTTTAGGAATTCTTCTAAGCTACTCTGTCCTTGATTCAGCCTTGCCAGACCTCCTACACCCTTCTCGCCATCTTTTTTATGGTCACTTATTGTTCCATAGTCCCTGGGTTTGTCAACACCCACTCCCATCTCCCCTTCTTCCATGTCTCCACAGAACTGTCAATCTCTTTTCTGTCTTGTTTAGCCCACCTATCCCTTCCAGATAGAAATGCCGTGATAACAATATGCATGGATGCAAGACAATAAGAAATAAAACAAAAGCTACAAAAACAACAACAGAAAGGCAGCATTATCAACAACGAACCCTAGAAATAGTTTATTTGTTGTAGTTTATGAGTGCTTTTCAGTTGAGTCTGATGAGGTACCTAGTCCTGGCCCAGCAGTCCAGTGTGGGTAGTCCCTGCGGACTTCAATGCTCTACCCCCCTTGCTGCTCTGTTGCACACTCTCAGTGTCTGACTTTGGCATGGTGAGCTCAGGGTGGGCACAATCCCCACCGTGTATTGTCCCTAGTGGTGGCATGGGTGACTGAGGAAGATAGGACTTGGTGGGCCAGGATGTGCTTCACTCTTTTTCCCTCCCCGTCATTGACTCCAGGGTGCTCTGATCAGAGTCCCGCTCCTTGAGCTATAGCTACAGTGCTGTTCTCTGAAGTAAATTCTTCTGTGTGTGTGTGTGTGTGTGCTGTCCACGTAGTTGGTATCGGGGCCAGTTCCTCAGACCTCTCTATTGTTTCTCTGGTTCATGTCAGTGTGTAGTCTTCTTGTGTTGGTCTTGAAGTCTGGTCCCTCTTTCCCTGTGGAGATATAAATAACACGCTCCCCTTGGGTAGGTTAGTGCCCTGTTCCCCCCTCTACCCATGCCTTTTTTTTATTCCCTTCCTTTTTATTGGGCTACCAAATATATTCCTGAGTTTAGTTTCACCCCTGCCATATTACCTGGACCTCACTTTACGGATATATACTTATAGTAAATTCTTCCCTATGCCCCTTTTGTATTTTTCTTTTGAGTTTGCCTCAGAGGTCTCATATTGTACTTGTCCTTTTGTGCTTGGATTACTTCACTTAGGATAATTTCCTCCAGTTCTTCCCATGCATTGATATGCTTCATGGGTTCATCATTGCTTTTAGGAATGCATAATACTCCATTGTATGTAAGTACCACAATTTGTTAATCCATTTGTCTGTTGATGGAAATTTGGGTTGTTTCCATCTCCTTGCAATTGTGATCTTCACCATGATGAACAATGAAGCACAGATATCTGGTCATGGTTTGTTTCTTGTCTCTTCTGGGTTTATCTTCAGTAGGGGAGATTGCTGAATCTTATGGTAACTCAATTTCCAACTGTTTTAGATATAGCCAGATTGATTTCCATAATGGCTGTACATACCTACAGGCCCACCAGCAGCGGAAAAGAGGTCCTTTCTCTCTACAGGTCCTCCAACACTTGCTAGATTTTGATTTCTTGGGCTATATTTAAGGGTGTTAGTTTGTATCTCATTGTTGTTTTAGTTTGCATTTCTCTTATGGCTAGCAATCTGGAACATTTTCTCATATATTTATTGGTCATTTGGCTTTCTGCCCTTGAGAAATTTATGTTCAGGTCCTTTGTTCACCTCCTGAGTGGACAATTGTGTTTTTTTTTTTTCTTATTGAAAGTTAGCCGAGAATTGGATATTTTATTAATAAGCTCTTTGTCTGATGAGACATTGCTGAAGATGTTTTCCTATTCTGTGGTCTCTCTTATTACTCTCTTGGCAAATTCTTTCAATACACACAAGTGTTTTATCTTTAGAATATCCCACCGGTCAGTTTGTGCCTCCTCTGTGTTTGTGTTTTTCCCTACATCTGATAACCTATGTATTCCCAGAATCAAAATTCTCAGATTTGTTCCAATTCCCTCATGGATAGCCCTAATAATTTGGGGCTCTACCTCTAGGTCTGTGATCCACTTTGAATTTATTCTTTTGCATGACGTAAAGTAAAAGTATTGCTTTATTTTTCTGCAGCTATGTGTGTTAGTCCGGGTAGACTAGAGGAGCAAATTTCATAGACATGCATATAGATATAAGGGAATGGTATATATACAAAAGGAATGGAGCACTGAAAAAGAATCCCAACTCAGTCCAGTTCAAAGTCATAAGTCTGATATTAGCCCATATGCCCGATGCCAGTCTATAATATCTCCTTCCAACTCATGAAGTCACAGGTCAGTGGGTGCAGAATCCCAGTTCTGGCAGGGGTCTCCCCATGGCTCCTCACTTCCAGGGCTCAGGTTTCATCAATAGCATCCAATGGTGGCAGAAGCAACTCAGCACTGGCACGGGTCCCCACGTGGCCTCTCCAGCTTCAGAGGTCTGGCTTCATCGGGGCAAAACTTTGTGGGTTCTCCTCTGGATCCTCAGATGCTGCCATCTTGTCTTGTCCATGGTTCATCATCTCTGAGACTAAGGCCCAACAACTGGGGAGATAGCTTCTCATCTTCACGAGGGAAATATCTCAAGATTTCCCAGAAGTCTCAGGATAAAGCCATGCCCACACAGAGGCCTCATTGGCTATCTCCAGATTACCAGGCTAGACTCCACCCCTACATCTCAATCATGAAATTAACATAAGCATATGACTGCCACACTATGTATCCATTTTTTCCAGCACCATGAATTGAAGAGGGCATCTGCTTCCCACTTGATATTTCTGGGGTCCTTATCAAAGATCAGTTGTCTGTATGCTGCTGATTTTATTTCTGAATTTTCATACCTTCCCATTCGTCTAAATATCTATCATCACACCAATTCCACACTATTTTGAACACTATGCCTGTATAGTAGGTGCTAACATCAAGTGCTCCAACTTTGCCCTTCTTCTTGAAGTGTTCTCTGTTAATTCTCAGTTTCGGAAGAATGAATTTCTTCCACATGAATTTGGTAGTGTTATTTGCCAATTCTTTGAAGAAAGGTGCCAGAATTTGTATCAGGATAGCATTGAAGTTATATAGTGTCTTGGGTAGAACTGACATCTTTACTATGTGGAATTTTCCCATCAATGAACATGGGATGTCCTTTCATTTGTGTGTGTGTGTGTGTGTGTGTGTATCTTGTATTATATTGAGGACTTCTCCTTTCTTTCCTATCTTCATGAGTTTCTTATACAGGAATGGGTGTTGGATGTTGTCGAATGTTTTTGTCTGCATCTATCAACATTATCATGTGATTCTAATAGTTTTTCTTTTCAATGTGGCAAATAATACTAATAGGCTTTCATGTATTGGACCATCCCTGCATCCCTGGTATGAATCCTACTTGATTATGGTGAATTATCCCTTTTATATACTTTTGTATTCTGTTGGCTAGTATTTTGTTAAGAATTGTTGCATCGATATCACTAGGGAAATTGGTCTGTAGTTCTGGATTCTTGTGGGTCCCTTGCTAGGTTAAAGTATTAGAGTTATACTAGCTTCATAGAAGGCATTCAGGAGATTGCCATCTTTTTGCTATATTCTGGAAGGGTTTGTGTTGGATTGGTGTCAGTTCTTCTGTAAATGCTTGATATAATTCTCCAGTGAACCCATCTAGTTAGGAGGATTTTTTTTTGTTGGTAATCCCTTGATAACCTTGTCTATTTCTTCGATTGATATGGATTTGTTGAGGTTCTTGAAGTCCATCAGGGTTATTCCAGGAAGGGATTGCGTTTTGCTTTTCAAGAATTTGTCCATATCTTCCAAGTTTTTGAATTTTTTGGAGTACAGTCCTTCATAGTATTGTGCAATTATCTTTTGAGTTCTCTAGGGTCCATTGTAATCTCCCCTCTTTCAACCCTCATTCTTGCTATTGAAATGTGCTCCATCCTTTCTTTGGTTAAATATGCAAGAGGCTTCTTGATTCAATTTATCCTTTTGAAAAGCAAACTTTTAGCTGTGTTAATTTTTTCCATAGTTTTCTTAGTTTCCCTCTCCTATTTCTCAGATGTAATTTTTATTATTTATTTTCTTTTGCTATTAGTTGGATTATCTTGTTTACTCTGCCCTAGTTGCAGTAGGTTTTGTACCAGTGCATCAATCATAAGTCTCTCCTCCTTTTTTATGTGTGAATGTACTGTTATAAAACTTTTCTGATAACTGCCTTTGCTGTGTCCCATAAGTTTGGTATGTTGTGTTCTTCATTCTCATTGGTTTCTAGAAATTTTCTATTTTCATCTCTGATCTGGGCCAGAACACATGCATTTTGCAATAGAGAGTTAATCATCCTTCAATGGTTTAAACTTATTTTCTTTATCTTCCTTTTGCTGATTTTAAATCTTATGGCACAGTGGTCAGAGAGAGATGTCTGTTTCGTATCAATTGTGCTTAAATGTATGCAAATTCGACTTATGCCCTTACATGTGGTCTATCTTCAAATATGTGCTATGTGGGCTTGAAAATCATATGAATTTTTTGTATTTGGGTGGAAAACTCTGTAGATATCTATCAGGTCAAATCATCTAATTATGTTGTTTAGATCTTTAGCCTCCTTGTTGAGTTTCTTTCCCTGTGACCTATCTTTCTTAGAGAGCAGTGTATTGAAGTCACCTGCTATCATTATTGAGGTGATTTATTTTTTCATCTTTTGGAGAGTTTGAGCATATTTCACTAAATGCTTATTTGGAGCATAAGCATTTAGAATATTTAGTGGTTTTCTATTGTTCTCTTGAGCATTGTATGGTATAAATCCTTATCTCTTTTTATTGTTTTCACTTTGAGGTCAATTTGGTCCAAGATTAAGATTGCAACCTCTGAGTTTTTTTAATTGCTGTTTGCTTGTTATGTTTTTCTCCAGCCTTTGATTCTCTCTATTTTTTTCTGTAATCTTAAAATGTGTCCCCTGTAGTCAGCAGAATGAACTGTTGTGTTTCCTAAGCCAGTCTGTTAATCTCTGTCTCTTAACGTCTAAGTTCATTCCATTGATTTTCAGGGATATTGCATCTATTTGTGGACTCTGATGTCATTTTATCACTCTTGTGTTGGGTATTTTCCTACCTCTATTTCTTTTCTGTGGGTTGTGCCTATGTGTGCTTGTGGTTCATTCTTGCCTTCTTTCCAGTGACCCATTTTCCCTTTGATGGTTTCTGGGTGGATTTGATCTGTCTGGAAGTCTTTTGTATGTGTTTGGTGATTGTTGTTTTTCAGCCTATATGGTGTCAGTGAGGTTCTTTTGTAGTGTTGGATTCCTTTTAGCACATTCTTTGAGATTTTCTTCATCGGGGAAGACACTTCTCCATCAATATTGATAGATAATTTGGCTGGGTAGACTATTCTTGGGTTTGTGTAGTTTTCCTGCAACTTTCAGAATATGCTGCTCCATTCTTCTTCTTCATAATTTTCATTGATAGTCCTGAGCATATTCTTATGTATTGTCATTTATAGGTGATTGCCAGTTTTTCCCAAGCTGCTCTTATGATTTTCTCCTTTTCATCAGGGTTGTATAGTTTAACAGCTATATGTCTTGGTGACTTCCTCTTTGGGCAGTCTACCTGGGATACTTTTGGCCTCCTAGATGGTTGTTCAGTTTCCATTCATTAAGCTAGAGAAATTTTCCTCCAAGCATTCCATCACGATTTTGGATGTCAGTATCCTTGATGTGGTCTTCTGGTGGTCCAATAATTCTGATGTTTTTCTTCTCATAGCATCAGACTTAACTCTGAGATTTGCTTCTGCAAATAGATTCGTCAGACCTTTTTATCATACTTATTAATTTCTGCTTGCATATCCTCTAGGTCACTGGTGTGGTTCTATGCCTCGTCTATTCTCTGGGCGAAGTCTTTAAATTTATGATTAGCTTTTGCATGCTCATCCCTTAGTCTTGTATTTCCTTTGGTGCTTAGCCTTTATCTCTTCTATCATCTCATCCTTTTTCTGGAGCTTTCCATATGCCCTGTATAATTCTAAGCAGCATTCTGAAAATTTCTTTCTGTGGTAGATCAACATCTCCATTTTCTATGGTGCCATTAGGTCCAGGTGGTCCTCTGGCATTGGATTTCTCTTTTCTTGTTAATGTTGTGGATGCGGCTTGCTCTTTTTTGTTCGATTTATTGGAACTGGGTGCCATTTCCCCTGGTATCTCAGAGCCCTGGGCTCTCACTTTTGGAGGCTGGTGCTGATTTTTCTGTAGGCTACATTTAGTCCACTGCCTTGAGGATTGTGTTTCACCTTTGTGAACCTGCTGGGGTTCCCCTCTCGCCTTCTCCTATGCTTTGTGGTTTTAGGGGATGTTTTGGGGATTGGGTAATTTTTTCCTGGCTAGGGGCACTTCCCACGGGTAGGTGGGTGGGAAGGTGCAACTGGCACTGGCCCTGCAGATCCACTGCTTGCTCAGAATACAGAGAAGGGGCAGGAACCTCTGGGTTGAGACCTCTGAGTGCGGGGGGGAGGTCTGGTTGGCAGTTCAATGGCAGGTGGAGCATAAACCTCTGCTGTGTACATGCCTGCTTTATGGAACCTGGGTGTGAGCCTTCTGGGAGGGGAAGGGGATGGCTGCCAGGTCCATGAGGGGCTCCCGGTTATGGGGCACGAATCTCTGGAGGTGTGAGGTGTGGGGTTTAGGTCTGTGGTGAGTGTGCACATGACACCCTGGGTGGGGGGGACTGGCCGGCATGTCTGAGGAGCACTGAAGCAGGATTATGCCTCTGCCAAACCCCTGGGTGCCCTGTAGTGCTATTTAAAGAAAAGGGGGTGCCCCGAACATGGCCAGAGAGATAACCGTTGTCCACAGGGAGTGGATCCAGAGGGCTCAAAGTCAGCTTCTAGTTCAGAGAAGTGTTCTGATTTATCTTGGGAATCAACAGACAGATTTGATACCTCTACTTGGCCCCCAAATCTCCCCAACTCACCAATCTCCAGCGTGAGCTACCTATCTGTTGATCATCTCCCGCCCTCCAGCTCCTCATTTTCACTCCACTCTTCTCCTCCCTCCCCCCTTATGAGCCCTTGATAATTTACAAATTACCATTTTTTCATGTTTTGCATTGTCTGATGTCTCCGCACACTCTTTTGTCTGTTGTCCATCCCTCCAGGAGAGGGTGATAGGTAGATCATTGTGATTAGTTACCCCCTTCTCCCCTCCCCTTCCGCTTCCCTTCCTGGTATGACTACTCTCAATATTGGTGCTGAGGGCTTTATCTGTCCTATAGTCCCTGGGTTTCCAGCTGTTATCTGCACCCATGTACATGCTCTGCTTTAGCAAGATTTGTAAGGAAGAATTAGGGTTGTGATAGTGGGGCAGAGGAAGACTTCAAGACGGAGAGGAAAGCTGTATGCTTCATTGGAGTTATACTGCTCTCTTGCTGGCCTGTCTATCCCCACAAACCTGCAGTAAGGTGATTTCCAATTGCTTATAAATTGGCTATGGACCTCCACTCTATAACTCCATCCCCACCCGACTGTTCACTTTATAATTTTTTGCTCTGGGTCTTTGATGTCTAATACCTGATCTCATAGACATCTCATGACCACACAGGCTGGTGTGCTTCCTTTATGTGGGCTTGGTTGTTTTTCAGGTAGATGACTATTTGTTTATCTTCAAGCCTTTAAGAACTCTGGCCTCATTTAGAATAGCACTTCTCAGAAGCCTTATGCTGTATTTTTTTAACACTTAAATATCTTTCTATGTGCAGCAATATCTATAGTCACGAATCTTGAAAATGTGTCTGCAAACTAGTTTCTCTGCTGCCAGAGATGATGTGCCATACAGATGATTATATATATATATATATATATATATATACACATACATACACAGACACACACACACACACGCATATATATATATATAGTTTGTGTGTGTTGTGTGTTTTCGGGATTCTTCTCCCAAATTTTATTCTATTTGTAGTAAAATTAGAGAACATATAACATAGAAACATCAACAAATGGATGTCATAAAAAGGTGTCAGAAAATACTTTATTTCTCCTTTAAGTGAATTGCATCTATCTTTTTAATCTAGGTGATCTGAAATAGTCCTGGTGATGTGGTCAGTTACCCATGAACTGCTTACTCACTTCAAGTTCAAAAGTCTAAAACTAAGACCAGCATCTCTGTGGAGTGGGGGAATGATATCTTCTGCTTGTATAGAAATTTATAACCATAAAAAACCAAATTGCAGTTCTACTCTGTCCTATACGGGTTGCTTTGACTCTAAGACAGTGAATTTTTTTTTTTTAGGAAGCTGTGGCAGTCATCTGCTTATGTTAATTTTATGATTGAAATGTAGGGGTGGAGTCTAGCCTGTTAATCTGGAGATAGCCATTGAGTAGCCAATGAGGCCTCTGTGTGGTCAAGGCTTTATCCTGAGACTTCTGGGAAATCTCGAGATATTTCCCTCGTGAAGATGAGAAGCTATCTTCCCCAGTTTGGGGGAGTAAGTCTCAGAGATGAATAATCACAGACAAGACAAGATGGCAGCGTCTTGTCAGAGGAACCAGAGGAAAAGCCAGAGGAGAAGCCACATAGCTTTACCCTGATAGATCCAGACCTTTGAAGCTGGAGAGGCCACATGGAGACCCCTGCCAGCAATGAGTTGCTTCTGCCACCACTGGATGCGGTTGATGGACCCTGAGCCCTGGAAGTAAGGAGCCATGGGGAGACCCCTGCCAGCACTGGGACTCTGCATCCACTGACCTGTGACTTCATGAGTCAGAAGGAGACTTATAGACTTGTATTGGGCATATGAGTTAATATCGGACTTATGACTGAACTGGACTGGGCTGTGATGCTTTCTCAGTGTTCCATTCCTTTTGTATATAAACCATTCTCATATATCTATATGCATGTCTATGAAATTTGTTCCTCTAGCCTACCCAGACTAGCACAGAAGCCTAGTTCTTAACAAAGCCATGACACTGGCTTTAGCGCAATAGTTGCTTTATATTATCTTTCTATTAACTATGGAAAGAAAATACTTTCTATAAAGGAAGAAAGAAAGTAATATTCTCTATAATTAAATACATAAGAAATCACGTTTTCATAATACACCTGTTAGCTAGCTAGAGGCAGAATTAAGGGATGTCCCTCAACATGCCAAAGCTTCCCGCCCTCATTACAGGAAGTCAGAAGCTACTGAAGGTTGGAGGGCATGCATACAATCAGGTCTTTGAGATAAGAAGTCCATAAACCTGGGTGGGACTCCTTGCAGGCCAAGTGGGCTTAATTTAGCCAATGTGGTTAACCAGTACAATGGACCATGCTTCCCACAAGGGGGTGGGAGGCAGCTAAGAAAGCCAGAAGCTTTTTCTCTGGCACTTTCTCTCTCCCAGGAGCTCTGACACATAGTGCAGCATGGCAAGGCCATGGTTCCCCATATTTGTGCTGCTTCGATACTTGCTTCGATCCTTTATAAACTCGCTTGTATCACAAACCAGGCTTTAGCATGAATTCTTTATTGCGCAGAGCCAAAGGTTGAGGAGAGACATAGCATATTCAGCCATTGGTGAAGTAGTATTTAATTTTTAGGAATTCTTTAAAATGTATCCATTTATCTATGTGTTTAGAGAGACATTGGTTCTATAGTGATGGGATCTTGGTCTTTCACACAGGAGACTCAGGTTAGATTGCAAGTCAATACAGCTACCTCCTATCGGTCAGTGCTGCTTTGCATTTTGCTATGACACTAAAGAGGATTTAGCACAGTTTTCAGTATAAAATGGACTAAAAAAAAGCCTGGGGATATACTTTTAAAAATTACAGACAAGGAAACCCAGTCAATACCAATGGTCCAGTACTCCATACCTCTTGTGGGTGGCACAAGAGCTGGAAGCATTTCATTCCATTGTGTATTTGTTTGGCTTGAGGCAGAGACCAACTGGATGGTAGCAAACAACAACATTATGTTCAGAAGCAGCCTAACAAAAAACTAAAATGCCCTTGGCTAAATAAATCTGTCTGTCCATATAAAGAACCCCTATGGTATAGGGGTTGTGTGTTGGGCTGCAGATAGATGGTTGGCAATTCAAAATCATCAGCATCTGTACTAGTCTGGGTACATTAAAGAGAAAAAAAATCCACAGAAACTCATATGTATAAGAGAAAGTTATATATAAAGGGTAAGTGCACATCAAGAAGATATCCCAACCCAGTGCTGCCCAAGCCCCCGCAAGTCCAACATTAGCCCAGATGTCCGACACCAATCCACAAAGTCCTCCTCAATCTCACAGAACACATGCAATGACACCGACTGCAGAAGGAAAGTGGAATCAGGGAGCATGTAAGTATCTCAGCTCTGGCAGGAGTCTCCATGCGGCTGCTCCTGCACCCAGGGCTGTTTCAGGGTAGGTCCATGTGGCTTCTCCTCGGGAATGACTTGTAGGAAGTGAGTCTTGCCAGCTGAAGCAGGGAACTGGCTAAGGCAGCTGCACCTTGCTCTGATCATCAGAAAGCAAGAGACCCAAGAAAAGGAAAGGTGAGGCTTACTGAGCCTTTTATTTCTGTGCCCTTCAATTGATTCCACTTGTGTTTATCAGTCAGGTTGGCATAATAAACCATAACTATCCCAGCAGCTCTTCAGTATAAAGACAGGACTTTCTACTCGTGTGACTAATTAGAGTCTCGCAAACTCTTGGGTCAGAATTGGCTCAATAGCAGTGTGTTTGCTTTTCAGTTTTTTACGTAAAGACTGTACATTTGGTTGTCATAAGTTTCTCTTGAGACATATGTCCTGTCGTTGTTCTTACTGATGACAAGACAGAGGCAGGGAAGGCAAAGTTACAGGACCTGCAATAAAATATCTATCAACTTTAAAAAAATCAAACATATTTTTTAAAAGAAACAATCAAAGTTAGTAACACTGGTCATTCATATAAAAAAAACCTGTAACATAATAAAGGGAAAAAAAAACACTTTCCCACAACCCTGTCTCTTCTTTTATTTTTTTCTCCCACAAAACCCTTCAACACAAAGGTGAGAGAGGAGTGGAAAGTATATTTTTAGATTTGTCCACCTGTTATAATCTGCATTTTTCTCTCATCCTGGGAATAATTCAGAATGAAAAAATGAGTAAACTGAAACAGTCAACATTTTATGGCCAAGAAAGGGAAAGTAGTGCTGAAATATAGATCACTGATACCATGGATCATGGCTGTGTCACCTGCTTCTTTCCTACCTTCCCTCTATATATTTTAAGCTGAAGGGGAAGCCTCTCTTAATAACTCCACTTTATTCGTTTCCTATGAATATATTTTCTTTTAGAAAAATGCTTAGGAGAAACTAACTTGGCAGTGGCTTGCATTTGAAAATAATGTTGAAAATAAGTTGAAGAAGAAAAAGGAATAATAAGAGTTGATTAACTTGAGCAAGAAAAAAAAGGTCATCTTAACTTGAAGAAAGAAATTTTAGTGGATTAGTAGTCACCTAGATGAGATTCGAGGTAGACACTTTAAAATTTAATCAATGATGAGAAACCAACCTTAAATTTTTTGACAGTGTATTAAGGAAAAGAGAATTTAGAATGAGAATCAAGAGCATGCAGTGAATTTTATGAAAAGGACAACATGAGAAGAATTCATCAAGGAGAGATAACAACATAGTGTAAAGGTTGGCTTTTAGAAACAGAAGAATGCAGTTTTCTTCTCAGAAGAGAAAGGATGGGTAGAAGCAGAGTGATTTAATTGTAGTTAATAAGAACAAGCTCTCTAATAACAATAGTCATAGTAATGTAAAGCCCTACAAATTGTTGTGAAAAAATGATTTGGAATTTCAATTTTCCATGAACATCTAGAATCCTCTTTATAATTATTTAAAGGCATTTCTGTGTTCAAGGAAATGTGTTTCACTCATTTCCTTTCTGCAATTCTAGAAATTTTACTTTTCACATTTTATAAATAAAAATATTTGAGATTAGATGGATTAAGTGAATTTTGCCAAATCACACACCTAGGACTCAAAATATTTATGACACAAAAAGCAGTGCTTTTAATGATTGTATGGCTAGCTTTCATTTGTTTATTTGACAAATTTTGTGCTACAAATTTGAGGGAGCTGTATCTTTCTAAACTCCTCACTGGAAGGTTGTAGTTGCCATTTAGCTAATAAGAGACAGTATGGGGATTTGCTGTCAGGAAAAGAGAAGTTCCTCCTCACCTCCTCCTAGTGAACAAGTGGTAAATGTTATGTGAAGATGGAAGGTTTTTCACAGACCTCAGTTGTTTCAATGGAAAGCATTCCTCTTGGTGCTACAGACACCTTTGATCCTTGGTAGTTCCCAAGCAGACGGTCTTGGAGGGGCACGTCAGGGGGCTGTCAGTGACCCTCAGTAGGTTAGTGTTCTATTGATAGATAACATATTGCCACACATTTAGTAGCTTCAAGGAACAGATAGTTATTAACCCATATGTTGGATGTCATATCCACTTAGCTGGATCCTTTGTTCATACATAGTCTAATCTGAAGGTTCTACTTGGGAAATTTTTGATTGGAGTTCACAGACCTCAGTTGTTTCAATGGAAAATATTCCTCTTGGTGCTACAGACACCTTTGCTCCTTGGTATTTCCCAAGCAGATGGTCTTGGAGTTGAACATCATTTGATTATTTGACAAATTCAAGTGCATTCTAATTTTGTCATTATTTTTTCACTTTATAGCTGATGGCTCCAGCTCCTTGCTGGGAATGAGCTAGAGGCATTTTTCAGGTCCAAGCACTTCTGTCAGTTTTTAGAGGCCCCCTTCAGTTTATTGCCACAAAGATCAGAGTCCAACCTGGACACAGGCTTTACTAAAGCAATAAGAAGCATCCCTCTCTTTTCAGTTCACTGAGATGAATTCATCTAAAAGTAAAGTAATTTGTCATATTCTATTAATTAGAAGCAAGTGAATTAGTAGAAGATAATGACACAAAGAAGTAGAAATCATAGGAAGAATACCAAATGAAATAATTAAGCACCTCTTTTTTCCTATTAATTGCTTTTTTCATGAGTTTCTCTGAGGTTTTCTGCCTTTGTGGTACATCTCAAACACTGATGGAATATAGAAAAATACTGACTACATTTAAAATAATATACAAACATTTGCTAATCATTGATAAACCTAATCATTCCTTTTTCTCTCCACCAACTCTCTGTCATCGTTGCGTATGGTGGTGTGATGTGTATGTGTGATGTCATAGTGCTGGAAGTTTTGTCCTTGTTGTTTCAAAGGCCAGGAAGGTTAGCCAGAGTGAACAGGTCTCAGTGAAGCATCTGGACTCTAACAAAGGACTCTGCCTCACACCAGGAGAAGGCGCATCTGAAAACAGTGTGCAACCTTTCAAAACATTGTCAGACACTGAAAGTCTAATGAATGAAAGCAGATCATTGTCACAGACAGTCCCAGAGAATGCATCCTCTGGGTCAGATGGCAAGCAAAATGTAACTGAAGAGGAGCTGATTTCTCTGACTGGAGTCTAGTATGGTGACATGAGTCTGGTAAAAAAAAACAAACCGTGGCTGTGGAGGCTATAGGATCTTCATTTGCTAATGCAGCACAACACAAAGTAAGGAGAAATAGCTGCAAAACTCTACGAATGAGCAGAACCTGGAATGTGCAAAGTATGAATCTAGGAAAATTGGAAATGGTCAAAAATGATACAGAATGCATAAGAAAACCATAAACTAGGAATTGATATGTCATAATGGACAGGTGTTGGACATTTTGAATCAGAAACTCATATGATTTTCTATGCCAGAAATAACACAGGGAAGAGGATTGGCTCAACAGTCATTTTCAAAGAACATTTAAAAATCAATCATGAAGCAGAATGCTGTCTGTGATGGCATCTACCTGCCTTCAAGGAAATACAATACACACATTATTATTCAAATGTATGTGCTAACTACAAAAGTTAGAGGTGAGGAAAATTAAGAATTCTACCAAGATTTCGGTCTGAAATTGAACAAACATGCCATCAAGATTAATTGAGAATATGGGCCTCAGGAGTACAAAAGTTGGAAACAAAGAGGAAGGAATGTTAGTTGGAAACTATGATCTTGGTGAGAAAGATGAAGTTAGAGATTGCATAGCAGAATTTTGCAAGACCAATGACTTGTTCATAGCAAATATCTTTTATTCAACAACCCCAAAGGCAACCATACACACCAACTTCTCCAGAAGGAATACAAAGCACTTAAATTGATTACACCTGTGGGAAGAGCTCAATATCAGCACCTAAAACCAGGCCAGGGACCAACTGTGGAACAGACCATGAATTGTTCATATGTAAATTCTGAATAAGCTGAAGAAAATTAAAACAAGTCTCTATAGTCAAAATACAATCTTGAGTCTATACCATTTGGATTTGATAATGTTCCAAGAACAGATTTGATGCACTGAACATTAATGAAAAACACTTTATGATTTATGGAAGACATTAAGACCATCATTCCTGAAGAAAGAAAAAGATCCCTATAAAGACAAAAGACAGAGAAGACAGAAAAGATCAGCATGGACATTGGAAGATCCTCAAACTTAAGCTTAGAGTCGCTAAAACAAATGGAAGGAAGAGGAAGTCAAAAGTTTAAATAAAAAAATTCAATAGGAAACTGGAGAAGACATAGACAAATATAAGGAAATGTGCAAAGACTAAAGTTAGAAACCCAAAAATGAAGAAAATGTTCAGGATATCTTAAGCTGAAATAAGTCAAAGGAAAAACTCAAGCCTTGAGATGCAATATTGAATGATTCTATGAGCAGAATAATGAATGATGCAGCAAGCATCAAGAGAAGATGGAAAGGACACAATGAGATATTGTACCAAAAAGAACAGGTCAACCTTTCACCATTTCAAGAGGTAGCATATGAGCAAGAACTAGTGGTGCTAAAGGAAAAAGTTTAAGCTGCACTGAAGGCATTATTCAAAAACAAGACTGAAGAAATATATGGGCTATCAATTGAAATATTTCAACAAGTTGATGAAACACTGAAAGGACTTAATTGTTTACACCAGGAAATTTGAAAGACAGTAACATGGTCTACTAATGGGAAGAGATCCATATTTGTGCCTTGTTCCAAGAAAGATGACCCAACAGAATGTTCAAATTATAGAACAATATTATTAATATTGCATTCAAGCAAAATTTCACTGAAGATCATCAGAAAATGATTGCAAAAGTACTTTGACAGGGAACTGCCAAAAGTTCAGACAGGTTGCAGTAGAAGATGAAGAACAAGGGATTTCATTGCTGATGTCAGGTTGGCTCAAAGGAGATAATACCAGAAATACTACACTTGTGTTTTATTGACCTTTGAAAGGCATTTGACTGTGTGAACCATAGCAAACTATAGATAACCTTCAGAAGAATGGGAATTCCATAACACTTGATTGTGTGCACATGGAACTTATACATGAATCTAGAGGCAGTTTTGTCAGCAAAACAATGGAATATTGCAGTTTCAACTCAAGAAAGGTGGGCCTCGGGGTTTTAGTCTTTCACCATATTTACTACATCTGTATGATAAGAGAAACTGGATTATATAAAGAAGAATGTAGTTTCAGAATTTGAGGAAGGCTTACTAACAATCTTCGATATGCAGATAACACAACCTTATTTGATAATGCACCCCTAGATGAAGATCAAGAGTTGCAGCCTTCAGTCTGGACTTAGATTCAGTGTAAAGAAGATAAAAAATTTCACAACTAAACCATTGGGATAAATGGAGAAAAGATCAAAGTTGTCAAAAGTTTTGTCTTGTTTGAGGAAATTGAGGCAAGCAGTGGAAGCAATAATCAAGAGATCAAATGAATAGTTTCTTTAGGTAAATCTGCTTCAAAGGTCCCTTCAGAGTATTTAAAAGCAAGATACTACTTTTACAACTAAGTTGTGATGGACCCAAACATTGTTATTCCCCATTGCCTCATAAGTATGTAAAAGTTGGACATTGAATAAAGATGACTGAGGAACAATTGATGCATTTGAATTGTGGTGTTAGAGAAGAATATGGAAAGTTTCATGGGCTGTGAAAAGGTCACACAAATCTTTCTTGGAAGAAGTGCAACCAGAGTGCTCCTTAGAGGCAAAGATGGCAAAATTGTCTAATATAGTTTGGACATATTGTTAGGAGGGACCAGACCTTGGAGAAGGATATTGTGCTTGGTAAAAAGCAAAGGCAGAAAAAAGATTAAGACCTTCAATTAGGTGCATTGACACAGTGGCTACAACAATGGGCGGAGGCATGGGAACAATTGGGAGGGTGGGTTGGAACTGGCTTGAGGGCACCTAATAAAAACACAGCATGTTCTCTCTACAAAATACATAACATTGCAATATTCCTTAAACCCAACGTGTTGTTTTAATCATCCTCTTCTACTTCTCTGGTACGAATATCTATTGCAGTCACTACAGAGACGAGGTTCATAATTAAATGGCTTATTAAAAAAGTTAACAAAGTGTAATGCCAGTGAGAAATGATCAGGGATCAGTTGTACCATTCTGTCAAGTTTAATAAATGGCCAAGGGGCACCCCACACTGCTATAAGTTTCAACCTGAAGACATTTGACTTAAAGCTCTATTGGTTAGCAGAACCTCATTCCCCATAGGCACTCCATTCCACAAGTCTGCCCCTTGTACAAAAGGATTCAGTTTTACTTATTCAGTTGGTTCAGAAGCCCATCACTCTGTTTCATGCTTTTGATGCAGGATCTGCTGCTGATCCCCTAAGGAAATAGCTGTCTCTGGGTCTGAGAGGTTCACTGTACAGGGATCCATAACCAAGGGATGTTCTCCCTTCCTGGATCTTGCTGGTAATGTGAGCCCTCTTCCTTCCCCTAAAGGGCTCATACACAGCACAATGGCATCCAGGGAATCTTATTCAAAATTACTCACAGGTGAATCCTAACAGTATATTCCCCAAATTTCTTACCAACCCCCAATTTTTCTAACCCTTTTGCTAAAAGAGCAGCATTGAGTAATTCACTATGACTACATCCATATTGTAGCAGAGTGCCATCAAGTTTTTTCCTTACATACCCGAAATGAAACTGCCTATTTCTGAATCATCCATACAAGTTATACTTGTGTCCGTTGATAGAAATCCTATGTCGTCAATATATCTCTTTGAGAGGTGCCTTATTTTTATTCTGAACTTCTCCTTTGCCACGCAGGCTGTTCTTTTTCAGAGATTGATCCATCCTGATTACAGGTCAAAGTGTGTGACCCAACATCTTGCTCTCCTGGCTTCTAGGGAGTGTTCTGGCTGTATTTATTACAGAATATATGTGCATTTCTTCTTTAGGCAGTCCTTCTCCTTTTTTTTTTTTTGCCAACACCACCATGCCATTTCATGAATTCTGATCTGATCTTCCTTCTTCAGACTGAAAATACCATAGCTTGGTTGAGGTGTCCCTTAAACCTCAAAATAACACCACTATTCTTTAACATTTTTTTGTGTGTAACATGATCTGGTTTATTTTGCTGTGGGCGGGTGGTCCTGAATAGCGTGTGCCACCCTGTCCCGGGTGGAGGAAGGGCCTGATGGCCAGTTAAGGCCAGTGGCAGGAGAAGCAGGAGGCACCGAGCCCCTGGAATGCGATAAGGCCAGGCGGAGGCCCGGAGGCAGCTGTGGTCGGCTGTGGCAGGGTGCCTCTGCCGCCAGAGGTGGAAGGCACCAGACTGGGACCGGGCCATGGCTACCGGGGCCATGGATCCAGGCCACTTGGGCACCCTGGGAAATGGGGCACGGGGGTGACACAACACGGAACACGAGACACAGGCACAGGACTCCAGAGCAAGCATGTGGAACACACAGGCACAGATTCACAGTCACACGGACACCCAGCCACAGCCCAGCTGGGCACAGACCACACAGGGACACAGGGCCGGACAGGGAGACATGGACTTGAGGGCCACAGAACTAGAAGGACATGGGGAGGGTGGCCTTTTGGCATGCGGCACAGGAGTCACAAGGGTCGTGGGGGTTGGCTTGGCAGACCCCGGGTTCAGTCTGTTAAGCAGCTTCACCACCTCGTCATAGATGATAAACACAATGGCCACGTGGAGGCAGACGCGGCCCAGGCGGGGGACGGTGCCTTTGTAGAACGCCTGGAGCCTCTCATTCGTCAGGATTTGCAGTCCACAGTCTAAGGTGTTCCGATAGTTATGCGCCTCCAAGCCCTGCATCCTGGTCTTGATCACATCCAGTGTAGTGTTCCCGAAAACACTGGCAGCACCCGCAACGGCTCCAAAGACCGCCGTGATCAGGGGGCTTCATGGGCTTGTTGGGATTGCCCCCTTGGTACCAGTTCCGCAGGGAAGTCATGTCGAAGAAGTGGATAGCCTGGTTGGAGCCCTGCTTCAGCACTGTGGCCGTGAGGCCCTGGTATGTGCCCTTTAGACCTTGTTCCCGTACGATCTCTTGAACCCCATAGAAGAAGCCTTTGTACTTGGGGTTGGGCGATGTCTGATCATGGATGAACTTGACCTTGACAATTTCCATGGGACACACGACCACCACAGCCTCGGCTATCCCGGCGCCCAGGTCGCACAGCAGCCCGCGAGTGCTGTCCAGCCGTCCCTGGGGGTCGCACATGTGGTTGCTGAGAAACTCCAACATGCCTAACCTGACGGCCGGCTTGGGGCTAGAGCAGCGAGCTGAGGCCACGGTGCAGACCCTGGACGCTGTGACTGCGGACCGTCTGGCGCACGCAGTCCCAGATGCCCCGGTAGCGCGGCGGGTTCGCGCTCGTCCAGCTGCAGCTGCGTCTTCACGTACTGGGTGGGGAAGGTGACGGCAGATCTCGATGCCGCTGGCCAAGCCGCCTGCTAGATTGCCGTGCCCGGGTGCGTCAGCTTGTCTTTCTTGGAGGCGCGGGCCAGCGGCCGCCAGGGTAGGAGGGGCCCGCGGGGCGCCGGGCGCGGCCCTGGTGGGCAGGGGGCGGGCGAGCCAGCGGGCTCGGTGGAGCCTCTTGTGCGGTGGCTGCGGCAGCCGAGCCTCTTTAACATTTTGAAGAGGTCTTTTGCAACAATTTTCTTGTCATTGAACTCAACCAGAGAAAATCCTTCACAACTTCAATCTTTTCACAATGTATCACGGTATTGTCAAATGTACCAGTTTTGATGTTTTTTTCCTTTTTTACATTGAGTTGCATTTGATGCTGAAAGTTTCTCTCTATAATTCTCATGAGCAAGTATCTCAGGCCCTCTTCCCTTTCAGCAAGTAAGGATGTGTCACCTGCCATTGCAGGCTGTAACGAGCCTTCCTCCAATCCACATTCGACATTGTTCTTCGTACAGTCCTGCGTTTGAGAATCTGCGCTGCATACAGAGTGTATAAGTATGCTGCAATAGTGCAAATCTAGGGCTGAGCCCCGGCGGCATAGTGGTTGTGCGCGGGACTGCGGCCCACTGGGACAGAGGCTCAATTCCAGCTCCACGGAGCAAAGGCTGGGCCTCCTACTCTCACCACTTGAGGGCAGTGATAACCCCCCCCCCCCAAAAAAAAATAATTCAACTCTAATGGACACCTTTTCAAATTTTCAGCCATGGATGATCCTGTTGCTCTGTTAGAATAACTGTCTCAACTGGACATCTCTTTACAGAACAGTCGTGAGGAGGAGATGAACCAGTTGGTGTGCAGTGTAGTCAGGAAAGTGAATACCACTTTACTCTAGTTCTTAAATGCTTCCTCCCCCCGCCCCCCAACTATCAGGATACCAATTCTACATTAGAAACCTGGCTAGGCCAGAGGATGTGCACTGGTACATATAGGAACTGGAAACATGGGAAATCCAAGACAGAGGATGCCTCGGGACCAGTGGTGAGAGTGGTGATACTGTGAGAGTGAAGGGAAGTTGGGGAAGAAAGGGGGAACCAATGTTAAGAATCTACATATAACTTTCTCCCTTGGGGATGGACAACAGAAAAGTGGGTGAAGGGAGTCGTCGGACAATGCAAGATATGACAAAAGAATAATAATTTATAAATTATCAAGGGTACATGAGGGAGGGGTTTAGAGGAGGGAGAGGGAAAAGGAGGAGCTGACACCAAGGGCTCAAGTAGAAAGAGTTTTGAGAATGATGATGGCATCAAATGTACCAATGTGCTTGCCACAGCGGATGGATGAATGGATTATAAGAGTTGTATGAGCCCCCAATAAAATGATTAAAAAAATAATAACTGCCTCGGTTTGTGTGAGGCTCCATGTAAGCACAAGTCAATGTTCTGGCATTCTGATTCTTTACAGTGTTAGCCATTGTTTATTGTGAGATACACAGTTGAATGCTTTTTGTCAATCAAACACAAGTAAAATATATTGGATATTCTGCTCATCAGAAAATATACCCATAGTCTTTGATTTGTTATGTTCTTGGGACTGAACTATTTACAAATACTAGTTTATATTAAGTGAGGAAAACAAAAATAATCATAGACTGTTGAATTTGAACATATTCTTAAACAGAATATAGTATTAAATTTGATAGAAAAATTGGTGAAACCTTTAGACTTTGGTCTAAGGAAAATTAAATTGCTAGTTTGGAAATGTTAGTGAGAATACTGGTACGTCCCACGAACACCTGAGGGCAGTGATGCCCCAAAACAAACAAACAAACAAACAAACAAAAAAGGATACTGATACAAAGTTCATTCCTAAGGAAGATCATTTCTAAAATCTACCTGTTAAATTTTTAGAACAGTATCATGTCTCTATTGCCTGATTGAGGAAAGTTCTGGGAATTATATTCTAATGGTTTAATGTCAATAATGATCTTTTTAGGTATGTTTCAAAATTATTTTCTTATTTGGAAAGTCAAAACAAGAATGGTAGTAATGGTATTAATCCAACCTATCAAAAAATTCCACTGATGCCTTATCAATTTTGACTCTTAAAGTCCCTAGGGGAAGAATTAAAATTGCCCTATATGGTTTCCAAGGCTGTAAATATTTATAGAAGCATCTTTCTCTCATGGATCAGCTGGTGAGCTCAAAGTGCCAACATTTGGTTAACAGCCAAAAGTATTAAGCATAGTGCCACCAGAGCTCCTTTGCACACATCTCAGAGGAATGATTTACAGTACAAGACCCTGACTCCACTGCCCCCTCTGGAACATATATTGTTCTCTGTCACTCAAAGTTAGCACATAGATGCTTTGACAAGTTTTTCATGTAACAGTGATAATATGGATATACGGTCACAGGATAAATGTGATTTCTGTATTGATGCAAATTTCCATGTAAATAGAGGATATCAAGACAACAAAAATCCAAATGTGCAAAGTAGGACAATTTGGTAAAATATTTAATGATTATTTGGCAATAAATTGCAGTAAAGGCAATACAAAATTACACAACAAACTTCCTATATTCTTTCTTATAAATGCAAGGAAGTGATTAAAGGACCTTGTGCTATATATGTCCCTTAGTTCATTGTGACAAGCTTTTTAGCCTGACTTCTGACAATGATTTAATTTAGTTCAGAAGACAGAATTTTGCTATATTGTGTAAATGAATATATTTAAATACATTTTACTGTTAATAGTATATTTTCCCACTTGGAACATGGAAATAAAGACATAGAAGCTGACCTAATTAGTATCAACTCAAAAATATGTATAATTAATTCAAAAGTTTATTTTGATCTCAGAAATATTCAATAATATACTAAGCATAATTAACAAAAATAAGGTAACTAATTTTTAGTAAATCTTTTTCTTTTTTAATTTTCATGCATTCATTTTAAAAGCATAGTTTTCAAAAGCATATAATTAAGTTATTTATTTAAAACTTTAAGTGTTTAGGCAATTTACCATTTACATAAGTCATATGTAATGAACTATAATAAGTAGTTAGGTAAATCTATAGATGACATCAACTTGAAGAGATCTTCATGCTTGAGGAGAGAGAGATAGAGACAGAGAGAGAAACTGAGAAGGAAAGGAAAAGAGAAACAGAGAACAACTTAGATGTGAATGTCCAAGATAATGCTTAAAAAAAATCACAAAACATCAATAAGTTGACTAATTCCTACATACATATCCTTAAATGTTAGCATACTGATCCCATATTCAAATTCAAAACCCAGTTAGGGTCTCTTAAAAAATGTCAAGCAGTCCTCAATAAATGAAGAAGGGTAAGAGATTAGTAATTTTAAAACTTTTGAAAAATTCATATATTTTAAAATTAATAAATAGTAACACTGTTAGAACAGTATCAGACTTATAGGAATATTGATAATATAGCACAAATTTCCAGAAGACTTTATTTTGCCCATAGTGTCTCCTTTTATTACCTTGCATCTGTGTGGTGCATTTGTTACAATTGAATTAGTATTGATACATCGGTGCTTACTCTGTTTTGTAAAGCTTTATGGATTTGGAGAAATGTATCAGGTCACATATTCTCATTTACAATACCATACAGAAGTGCTTCTGTAATAAAATGCTTTTGTGTTCCACTTATTTACCTTTTCCACTTGCCCAACCCCTCAAGTCCTTAACAATCTTTTACTGTCTCTATATTTCCCTTTTCAGAATGTCATATAGTTGGGGTCATAGAGTATGTGCATTTTTAGACTGGATTCTTTCCATTGGAAATATTTATTGAAGGTTCTTCCATGTAAATTTGTATGGCTTGACAATTGTTTGTTTTATGAAAAAGACTCCATTGTATCATGTGTCATTTTCATTTATTTGTTCACCTATTGAAGCACATTTTTGCTTACTTCAGAGTTTTAGAATCTATGAATATAATTGCTGTAAACACTTGTGTGCACATATTTATGTGCAAGTTTTTGTATGAGCACATCTTTCTTTTTCTCTTTTCTTTTCTTCTTTTTTTTTTTTGTGGCATCACTGCCCTGGTCGGAGTTGAAAGTCCAGCCTTGCTCCTGGAGAGCTGCTGCTGGACTTGAACCTGTACACATCTTTCTTTAGGAGAATGGCAAGCTATATCACTATATCACTATAGTGTTACAATGTTACTATATCACTGATGAGCCCTGGAACATATTACCTGTGGGGGCAAAGTTGTGTGCTTCTTCAGTAAAGGGGACAGGTTCACCACATTCTGTGGTTCATGGTCCATGGGAGAGTGCTGATGGCTCAGTCATGGGAGGTGATGAAGCAATGACCAGTCTGTCTCTCTGCCTGATATAAATGGACACTTGCTTTCTGTTCCCTCAATAAAGCTGCAGAAGGCAGCAGTCTGCAAACTTATCAGTAACTTCCTGTTCTCAGACTCATACTTCCTCCAGTCTTTGAATAACCTGGTTGATGTGCTAGTACTTCTTTATAAACCTACAAAAAATTGTGAGCTGTCCCTTTGTGTAATCCTGTCATGTACAGGGAATGTATTTAAGCCTGCCCCTAACAATGATGGAGTCCCTGGAGGATGGAGTACGGCAGGGATGCCTATGTCCAAACTTTGGCTATCTATTTTGGCTATCCCTTCTTGCACGTTGTACCCTCTTGAACTCATTTGTAGTGTAATATAAGAGTTGGTTTCTATATTACCTTACAGTTACCAATTTCAATGATGGGTTCAAGAGTAAGTCCTTCTTGCATATTTTGTGCACATATCTTCATATATATATTCTTGTATGAATTATTTGTATAGTCTTTGGATCTTGTCACAGCAGTATCTCTTATCTATTTTTTAAAAGAACATTTTTTTTAAAGTAGAAGCTTAAACCCTGTCTCTAAGATGCCATGGTTTTGCTGTGAGCTAGGCCTTGGACTGCTAACTGCCAGATTCATAATTCAAACCTACCAATCATTTTGCAGGAAAATATGACACAGTATGTTCCTGTAGAAACGTAAACCCTACAGGGTTATATATGGTCTAAGGAAGTTAGAATCTACTCCTTGACTGTGTGCTTAGTTTTGGTTTGGGAATCCTGTCTCCAGAAAGAGCTCTTTGTGAATAGTGACTAGTAATAGAGTTGACATGGTTCTTCTTTTTGAAAATGCCTTTCTACAATTTTTCTCTGAACCTTAACCTTTTTCTTATTTTTATTCTTAACCTGTCTCCTATCTCCTTAATCATTAAACACATGTTTACTTTAAAGTGTGTGCCATCTAATATATGTACTATATATAGATTCCCATATTGTTAGTGACATGAGTCTGTTATTTGTTTGCTTTTCAGTCATGTGGTTTTTCTACTCAAATATCTCTGTTGTTGTTTGTGGGTTGTCTTATACTATGGGTGCTCTGGATATTCTATTTTAAGCTATAAAATGTGATAATCTTCCTTTCAAGATGATTTACATTTGTTTGTTGCAGGCAACTGGTGCACAACAATCTGGGATCATCTGATTTATTTTCCATTTATACTTTTCTTGAACACTCAAATGATGAATTAGTTTCAGTGTATCACCAATTCCTGCAATTCTCCCTTAATAGTTCAATACATTTACTGAAGGTTTAATTTTAGAAAAACAGTGGAAGACAAAGTATAAATACAAAATTAGTAATTCTGTAGGGCTGTTTCTACTAAACCATGGCATATTATATCCATTTGTCAGCTGTAGTGCCTCAGTTATAAGGTAATGTATAAAAATACTCATTGTGGACTGAGGATATATGTTAATAACATGCATGTATAAAAATACTCATTGTGGACTGAGGATATATGTTAATAACATGCATTTACTTTCCAAAATTATTATTTCTAATTGATGGTGTTTCAGCACCAGTATGTGGAATTACAACTTGTTCTTAATAAAACCTTTAATATTAGGACTGAAACTCTACTAGGCATACAAGAGATCAAATTGAAAATCAGTTCACTGCCATCAAGTCAAGACTGACTCCCTCTCGCCTTAGAGGACAGGGCAGAACTGCTCCCGTGAGGTTTTGAGGCTGTAACTGTCGGAGCTTGCTGCCATTGTGGTGCTGAGTTTTAGCATAGCTACCCTCTGTGGGTTTCTGAGACAAATGGTTTAGCAGAGTAGAAAGTCCAGACTTTCTTCTGTGAAACGCTGGTGTTTTCAAACTGCTAACCTTGTGGATCAAAGCCTAGTGAGGAACCACCACACCGCTGGAGTTCCTTGAGATCCATGCTACACCAGACCAAAGTCACTGGCATGGAGTCATTGCTGACTGATAGCCACCCCTGTGGGACAGGCTAGAAGTGCGTCCATGCGTTTCCAAGGCTGCACTGATTTGTCGAAGTAGAAAGCCCAGTCTTTGCTCATGAACTTGTGAAGTTTGAGAGCTCACTGTAAATACTATAGAGCAGCAAGGATCATACGAGGTGCTGGACAGTGTGTACAGTGAGCCCTTACAAGCCACAAGTAGCAGACTATGCTTTGAACCAGGGCATTGTTTCTGCTGATCCCTTAGTGTGCAGACATGTTGTATTACACAATTATTGAGACATTTTATTTGTAAGTATGCTTTTAAAAGAAAATTAAAGGATTTTGCATGTGGAACAGAAGAAAATGCCGTCATGTGGTAGTGGCAAAAGGAGTTCAGTTAACAGAGGTTAAGCAGTATTCCTACTTGATAATATAGAGGGAAATCAAAAATGAAGGTTAAACTTTGTTGTACATATAAATTTGCTAAAACAATCCCTTGAACTTTCTCACTGGATTGTGAACTTTCAGACCTATATTCTAAACAACTGTGTCACCAAATGCCGTATAACTCTGGGGAAGTGCTTAAACCATATTGAATTCTAATGTTTTCATTAACACAAATGATGACAGTGGACTAGTGGGAATATAAAGTATTAGCAAATTTTAAATATTATATAAACTGCATATTAAACAAGTGGGAATTACTGAGTTTTAGTTGAAATGAATTCCATTCTTATCCTTCCTCTATCCATTGTATACTGTCTTGTGATGGTGATTTCTTCTCACAGCTTGGTTGAAATTTCTGTCTACTTAGTGACGTCTGTGATCATTCTTAGGGAATAAATGTTCTCTATTCATTTTAGACCCTGATACTATTTTATTTCAACAATAAAAACTCCTATTCATCTCCATGTCACTTTCTTTCCCCACTGGGCTGTGCCCTGTTCAGCTTGACTATTGTACTTAGAGGCATAACATAATTTAATGGACAGCTTTTTCACTATTTCCCATCATAGAGTTTCTACTCTTGCTGCCAGTGTTTAAATTGGGGAAGACTTTATTGCTTATTTCTGGGAATGGTTTAAAACTCTTGCTGAGAATTTCCCAACTGTAAAGTGTCATTACCTTGATGTTGTTGAACATATATTTAGCATCTTAAGTTCGATTCCTCCTATAGAACTCATGAGTACAGTACAGCATTCCAAACATTGTTTTTTAGAGTTCCAATGCTACGACTGGTCTTCCATGGGTTGACATTGAAATAACCCCACTCCATTTCCTTTTCCTTTTCTTTCATTACTTTTTTTTCTTTTTGCTTCTCACCCTGGGCCACAGTGGACATATTTGAACATTAGTTGTCCTGACAGACAGCCTGAGAGACAGCCTTCCTTCACACGGTGGCATTTCTTTACTAAATTGTCTCATTAACCTTAGGGGATTCACATTGCATAAGGTAATCTTGGGCTTGATTCCTGGCCACGGCACTGAATTCACTGTATACCAGTTTTTCAGTGAAGGCTTGGGTATGGCTGTGGTGCTAAAGAGACTCCAGTGGAGCTTCTAGATATAAACAGAGTAGGAAGAAAGGTTTGTTGATATGCTTATGGAAATCAGTCAATAAAACCCAATGTAGTACAATTGTCTTATACCTGCAATTGCTTGTGGGCTATTAATTATGTAAGGACCTCCATATGCTGAGGATGGAAGCCAGTTTGACAGCAGCTAACAACAAAAATCACGGATATTGATTCTAACTTGAGTGTAAAGTTTTTAGGAGATACATTTTATAAGAAACATTGGCAAATATTGGCATAAGACATCCCTTAGGTGTGAATTTGTATCAAGGTAAATGTGAGATGCTCTATTTTCTACTACCTGCTAACAGGGAACATTGAAAAATGATAGGCCTGAGGGAGAAGAGAGAAAAATTCTGTTTATATAAGAGTATCATATATATATATATATATATATATATATACACACACACACACACAAACACACTTTGCTTTCTTTTCTGAAGGGAGTTCTTTGTTTTGTTTTTCTCTCCCTATTAATTTTTCACAAAACTACTTTAAATAATTAGCAAATTGACTCAAAATAAATTGATTCTGTGTGCTTAATTTCTAAGGAAAAGCAACCTAGGAATTGTTCAAATAAATTTGTGTTGATAGAAAGATTAATGGGAAAAGAAATTTATTTTATAACTGGGAAGTTTGGTTAGAAAAATAAAACAAGCAAAAAATAAGAATGATTTTTCCTCAATTTCATCATTAGAAGTCATTAAAATCAGATCAATTTAAACAAAAGTCTCTTATTATGATGATTTAGATACCCTAAAATGTGTGAAGACATTTATTTACAGTGTTCAATTCTTTAGCCACTCAGCACCTTTTTAAAGCAGAGATATCAAAAGTATTTCATTCTTAAGCCCTTTTCTCTGACAGTTTAAAGTTTTTTAGATAATCATCAGATCTCATATATTACAAATAGTGTTTTAAATGAGTAGATGTATGTGTTACATTTCCCAATGGAGAGTCCTAAATAAATGCAGTGTGCCATAAGTTGGCCTCTCGTGAATATGTACCTGGAAGGCTATGGAACATGTATAGACATCAAGTAACTCTTTCTCCCTAGCAGTGCAGAATGAACACCAGAGCACCAGCATGGTGCCCTAAGAGGTCTGAGGCTGTCAGATGCTCTGTTCTCTGGGCAAGTAAGACTCACCGCATGGTCCCAAAGCTCTTAAGTGTTTCTTGTATCTGTGCACCTTCATCAGGAGTCTCTGGACTGAAGGAATCAGGAGCAATGGCGTCCACATTCAAATCTCTAGACCACATTTCTAACTTGAAAGATAAGGGGATTCCAGAGACTTTACCTTTACATTCTTTGTATTCTCAATCTTGACATGTAATAATCACTCAATAGTGTGTTGTCTACAGTAACAGAGGTCTCTATTTTTTTAAAGAATAGCTGGTGCTGTTGCCAAAAATAAATAAATCAAACTCACTACCTTTATGTTGACTCCAACTCAGAGTGACCTCATAAAAGTAGGTAGAACTACCCCCTCTGGGTTTCTGAGGCTGCAAGTTTTTGTTTGTTTAATTATGAAATACTTTCATTTGGGGCTCTTACTTCTCTTATCACAATCCATACATTCCTCCATTGTGTCAAGCACATTTGGACATACGTTGCCATCATCACTTTCAAAGACTTTTCATTCTACTTGAGTCCTTGGTATCAGCTCCTCATCCCCGCTCTCCTTTTCCTTCCCTCATGAACCCTTGATAAGTTATAGATTATTATTTTCATATCTAACATTGTCCTTTCTCATCCTTCATCCACTTCTTTATTGCTCATCCCACTGGGAGGGGGTTATAGGTTGATCCTTGGTCAATTCCCCCTTCCTCTCCTCACCTTCCACTTATCCTCTTGGTATCTCTATTTCATGGTAGGCCCTGAGGAGTTTATCTATCCTAGATTCCCTGTGTTGCTGGGTCTTATCTGTAGCAGTATGCATTTTCTGGTCTAATCAAATTTGTAAAGTAGAATTGAGGTCATGATAGTGGTGGGGGAGGAAGCATTAAAGAACGAGAGGAAGGTTGTGTGTTTCATCAGTGCTATATTGCACCATGACTGGGTTAGCTCTTCATTCTGACCCTTCTGTCGGGGGGTGTCCAATTGTTTACAGATGGGCTTTGGGTCTCCAGTCCTCATCCCCTCTCCCCCATTCACACTGGTATGATTTTGTTCTGGATCTCAGGTGCCTGGTACCTTATCACATTGAGGCCTCATGATCACACAGGCTGGTGTGCTTGTTCCATGTGGGTTTTGTTACTTCTCAGCTGGATGGCTGCTTGTTTAATCTTCATCCCTTTAAGAGCCCAGACACTATATCTTTTGATAGTCAGGCACCATCAGCTTTCTTAACCACATTTTCTTATACAACCATTCTGTCTTCAGGGGAAGGTGAACATCACAGAATGCCAGATTATTAGAGCAAAGTATTCTTGCATTGATGGAGTAGTTGAATCAAGACACAATGTCCATCTGATACCTTAATTCTTAACATATAGATTTAGGTACACAGATCTATTTCCCTCTGGTTATATATAAATATTTTCACATATGTACATGCCTGTATTTAGACCTCTGTAAATACCTGTTGCCTCCTGATTCTTTCCTCTATTTTCTTTTGCTTTCCTCTTGTCCCATCATCATGCTTGGCCTTCATTTGGGTTTAGTAATTTCTCGCTGTTATATTGCCCTTGATTAATCTCCAGTAGGCATCCTAGGCCCCTCTCTTCATTCATTTTAGTTCACACGCTGTTACCTTGTCCCTGGGTTGGTTGTCTGTCCCCTTCCTTTCTCCCATCTCCCTTTCTCCCATATCCTCTTCCGAACTGTCATTTCAGTCTCTGAATTGTTTATCCCACCTATCTTATCTAGACAGTCATGCAGAGACATTAATAAGTGCACAAATCAGGTAAAGCCAAACAAAGCAACAAAGGAAGAGAAAACCAACAAAGCAATAACAATAAAAACAAAAAACAAAATAACAACAAAAAGAAAGCCAATGACTAAATAGGAAAAGCCTATAAACAGTTCCAAATCTGACTTTTGCCCTTTAGGAGTCTTTTTCATTCCAGTCTGAAGTAGTTTCACACTCTTGTCTCCAAAGTCTATTTTTGAAATCCCCGGGAATTTCATCACTTTACTTCCCTTGCTGCTCTGCTGTATGCCCTTGCAGTGTGATGGGTTCAAATTGGGCACAATTCACACACTATGTCTCCAGTGTTGTTACATGTAGCGCTATGGTTCAGTGAGGGACAGTATGTCTCATGGTGGGACAGGTCCTATGGTCCTCTCTGTGTATTGTCTGCTCTGAGCAGGAATATCATCCTCAGAACTTGGTGGGTCAGACTTTGTTTCCTCACTCCATCGCTCTTTGTTTGTCCTTTGTGCTCTAAACAGATGTGCCCCTCTCCCCAAGCAATTTCACTGCTATCCTCAGAAGTGCATTCTTCTGGGGATGGGGTGGGGGTCCACATAATTGGGATTGGAGCTGGCTCTGTGAGACTGTAACAAAAGCCCTGTTTTTCTGTTGTATCATATGTGTGAAAATGGATAGGGAATGACTCTGTTTCCCAGGTGCTAAATAGTTAACAATTATTTAGGAGACAAATTGTCCTATACATGAAACGGGATTACCAATACTCCAAAAGTATAATTTTTCTGTACTAAGATATTTTTGATATTTTTAGAAAATTCTAAGTCTATCTTACATTTCAGGGATTTAAAAAAGCAGTAACAAATTCATAGTACCCTGAGAAACTCGGATGCTATTTTGAACAATTATTAATTATAAATAGTATACTCCACCTCTGTTCCTTTTATATCATTTGTCCCATAAAGCAAGCATCTGAATGACCATACAGTTAAATTACAAACACAGCAAACGTCAAGGCTATACAGCTTATCAATATCTTTCTGGAAATATATGAAAAACATAAAATTGTGAAGCCTAATTTCTATGACAAAAACCAATAACAAAAAGAAAAACAACCCAATATAAATCCAGTTCTCTGCACAGACACTAGCAGAAGAAAACTAAAATCTTAATCTCTTTCAGGTACAAAGCTGAGGGTCTGATCTGGTGCTAACAGTTCTGTAATCAGAATTGAGTATTGGTCCCATTAAAAAGAACTATAGTGGAATGTAATAGTGGAATTTCCTCAAGAAAACTTTATAACTAGTGTGATCCATTTAAAAAATGGTGTTTGGCTTGGACTAGGAAAATTTCCTTTGGATTTAATACACAAATTGTGAGAAATTAGCATCTTCTAATTATGAGATAATATTAACAATATCCTCAGCTGATTTGAAAATAATAATGTCTTAATCAAGTTTAGCATGGGTCTTTCTAATAACAAAAATTATGGGAAGCAGTATGCATACTCAAGTAACTACCACTTGGCATAAATTCCACAATTAAGCTAGTTTGCTTGAAGTGGGGAGGAGATTAGGGAAATGCTTGTTACCTTATTTTATTTTTCAGAATAAAATATTTCTATTCAAAGTGGGTTCTAGTCTTAAGTAGTGGTAAAATTATTAGGTAATATTTCATTTATTAGCTACTCTTTCAATATATATGTATATATTTACAATATATATATTTACAACTTCCTTAATTGTAGCAAAATAGCATTGCTATGTACTAAAATTTATCTAGAAGGGAGTTCATTGTCATCTAATACACTGGTATAGAGCATCATGATTTCATTCTCCTTGGATCAACGATCAATGTCCATGATGACAGCAGTCAAGTAATAAAATGTTATTTTGCATTGGAAAAAAAACTACTGCAATGAATAGTTTTTCCATTGCCTCAAGGGCAAGTGAAAACTAGACAAGGTTTTGTATGTGGTGAGTGTGTGTGAATGTGTGTGTGTGTGAAATAAGGATTGCAATATTCAATTTGTATTGAATAAAATGTCTGCTATATCCTGGAATGCTGGAAGAGGGGAAAATCTGTTTTGGAGAAAGTACTTCCAGAAAGCTCCTTAAAAGCAAGGAGGAGGAGACTCTGCCTAGCTTACTTTGGAGATATCATCAAAAAAGACCAATCATTTGTGTTAAATAACATCATATTTGGTGATGTCAGAGAAAATGAGGGAAAGCCTCTGTGTGATGAAATCACCCAAATGCACGTGTATGAGTGAACACATTTCTTATGATATGAAGTCAAATCAATATGACATTTAACATGAAGATAAGATAAATTGGTAATAGGTTAGAAGAGATATATATCAATAAAATAATTTCAGAAGTGATTTGGTGTTCTATATTACATGACTCTCTGATTTTCCATAATTCATTGTCTATAAGATAGAGACTTGCAGGCTCAGCCCCGGTGGCATAATGGTTGTGCGTAGGACTGCAGCCCACTGGGTTGGAGGTTCAAATCCAGCAGCAAGGCTGGGCCTCCTACTCCCACCACCAGAGGGCAGTGATGCCTCCCCCCCCAAAAAATAAAAAAAATATGAAGATTTGCCTAATTTATACCATAATCATTGTAGGTAGTCATTCTTTAATCCTTAGAGAACCATAGTACTATTTTTTGTTTTCTTTTGTGTTTTATTCATATTTTTGGCAGCAAAATTGTATTTATTAAAAAAAATGGACAATGAACACACTTCCCTGCTTTAATTAAAGAATCCCAAGCCCAAAACCAATACTAAAAGCACTTAACTGGCTACTTTCTTAAAGATATATAAAAAGAATCAATGTAGGAAGACAATCACCCCTGTCAGATATCACAACTTTTGTCAATTCAGAGAGCACTTGGCTATTAATCTCAATAGAGAAGTGTTTTCATATACTCATTAGCCATATACTAGTAACTTATGTTCAAAGACAGGATGGAGTTGTCAAGTGCTTTTATAATGCAATCTTTTTGTTAAAGACAAGGGTTGACTCTTTTGTTTTATTTTGACATGGCATGTCCTGAAATAAATATCAATTCAATATGGCAGATGCATCATATTCTTTATTTGCAAGAAGTGGTGATACCATAGTGCTATTTTAAGACAATTAACTACTTGAAAATTCCTCCTTTATAATTCTCCATTTTGGGTAGCTATAGAAATATGTCCATTTTTCTTTCTCACCAATTCCATTGTCACCTGGATATTATCTTTACTATGTCTTTTTTTCATTGTTTTTGTGGTTTAATTTTTTTGAGCTTTGTTTTTGCTTGAATTAGTGTTTAGATAACCCATAAAAAAGAACTTTGTGCTTTATTTTCCTGATCTTCCTATTCTCTTTAACCTTCTATTTTCATTTACTTCAGCCCTCTCTTCTCCTGGTGAATGCATTGACCTTGCTTAACCCTAGGATCAATGCACTGATGAAACAACATAGAAATGGCTCAGAACAATTCTTCCTTGTTTTCTATGTGTGTGCTCTCCTTTTATTTCTTCTTCAAACTCAAGGGAGGTCTTCCATTCTTTAGTTACTCCTTTTTCTGCATATTAGTTCCCATAAATTCTCCAAACCTGAATTTTATTCTAGATTTAATTCCATAATGCACAGTTTCCATCATTTTCCTATAAATATGTTAGGTAGCTTAGCATAGGGTCTTGGGTGTCCAGTACACCTGCTCAGATGTGCGATCTTCCAGCCGGGAAGTAGTGATACACTGAGCATTCTCAGAGATTCAAGCTTCTGGCCAGGAAGGAGTATTAAACCTAGGTGGGTTTTGCACCTGTACTGGCCCATCTGGACCAGGTGAATTCAATTCTGCTAATGGGGTTGACCAGGGTCTGCCTCCTCACAGAGGAATTGACAAAGCAGAATCCTAGTGTTTTGAGCTGTTTTAGGCAGGTGGATGGGGGTGAGGGTCCCAAGAGTGCCTGTATAAACCTGAAGCTTCTTTTAACTTTAACAACACTCACCTGGATCACAATCCGGAATTATTTCTCCTGTGGAGCCAAGGACTGGGTATATCTCTCCCTGAGAGATCTAACAAATATACCCAGATTCATAAGTCTCTTGTCTTTATATACATTTTGGATCATTGTGACTGTCAGATGTAAAATATAACTTTCCCCCAAATTCCTGCCACGAATCCTCAAGAATAAAATGGTAATCTATTTGCTCTGTCATAAAATATATTAATGTTTAAAAATAATGATAACACTGGAGGTGCAGCGGCCCCTAATTCTGTATTGTGCTTTTCAAAATGTTCTATAAACAGCCATATTTGCCTCACCAAGAATGTTAGGCATTGAGTTTCTAATTTCAAGTTTGGTGGTCTACACCCCCAAGAAAGAAGAGGTTGTCTACACCCACAGAGATTTACAATCTCAGAAGCCCTATAGAAGCAGTTTTCCTTTGCCCTATATGGTCAGTATGCATAAGAATGAACTCGAAAGTATTGATTTTCTGTTGCATTTTCAGCTTTCCTCTCCCTTTGGCATATTGGCACTAAGATTGCAAGCACGATCAAATCTCTTCTCTCCTACCCTCTCACACTCATTGTAATTTGATTATATTTACCTTTCTATTTTCCATTAAGTACTCAACTTATTATACCTGGTCTCTTCAACCATGCTAATAAAACTTTATTTGCAATGATGTTTAAGAAATTTCATCTGCTAACTACAAATATTGGGAACATATATTTTCTATACTGTCTTGTTTTGTTTCCTTAAATCAGTTCACTATTCTTTATATCACTGATGTTTTAGTCCAGGTAGACTAGAGAAACAAATTATGTATATAAGGAAGAGGTTTATATACAAGAGGGATGGAATGTTGAGAAAGCATCCCAACCCAGTCCAGTCCAAGCTCATAAGTCTGATATTCTCCCATATGTCTGATACCAATCTATAAGTCCTCTTCAGACTCAGGAAGCACATGCAATGATGCCAGGACAATCAGAGGTCAGTGGGTGCAGAGTCTTGTGTTTCCAGTGATGGTTGAAGCATCTGAGCATCAGCAGTGGCCTCTCTGTGGCTTCTAAAGCATCTCAGGATTGCCAAGAGTCTCTACATGGCTTTTCTGGCTTCAGAGATCTAGTTCTATCAGGGTAGACCCATGTGGCTTCTTCTCCGGGATGTCTCACACGGAATCAGTCATGTGTCTTTTCAGTAGAGCATCTCCAAGGGACTGAGTTGTGAGTCTTTCTACTCCATGGGGGAAATGTGGCCAGGTTTCTCAGAAATCTTAGGAGAAAGCCAGGCCCATACAGAGGACTCATTGGCTATCTCCAGACTGAAAGGCTAGACTCCACGCCTGCACTCCCCGTCCTGAAATTGACAAAAGATTACAACTACCATTACCTAACATTAGGCTGACATCTCTGACAGATATTTTGGCCAAACTTCTCAATTCACCTACAACTAAATGATTAACTTCTATCTCTTCAGCATTATTATTTTATATAATCTTCCACAATAATTCTATACTCTGTAAACTGGCCTTTTGTTTTTAATACCTAAAACATGTTTCTGTTTTTTTTTCATTCTTGAATTTTTTTTTTATGTACAAATAGTTGGCATTGTTTCCTCTGTGGGGTAGTTCTCTTTGATAGTCCATCCAAAGAGTACTTATTCCAGCTTGATGAAGCAAGATCCTTCGTGTACTATCAGAACCACTGACAGCACATGTTGAGGCCATATTTCAGGATAAGACCATACTGGTTTGAGCACACATGGCAAGAACAGGAACTGGGCCGAATTTTCACGTGTGGCTCCAGTAGAGCTGTTGGTGAACCATCTTGCTTCCAGGTGCTCGCCAAGGCAAAAGGAAACATGTTTCTCTTTTGTTCTCAGCATAAACTTTCTTTTTTCCATGTCTTTTGTGACTGCTAGGTCCAGTGCTGGACTCATACGCTAGTACTCACCCCGACCCCAAGTCCAATGTAATTATAGAATAATGTGGTTTTCTTTTTAAACTTTTCATGTTTATAACATTAAAGAACCTTTCTGTAACTGTGCTCTGGGATCATTGACTAACAGAATGGATGCATGATAAATAGTCCTATACAAAATGCCATTTTTTTCATTACAATATAAAACAAATATAGTTGCTTTTTATAAGAATCATGGTGTCCCCTGTGAGTCAAATTGCTAAACTTTATAGGAAAATAATTCTTCCTGTATCTGTTTATATTTTGCATTTTCATATTTCCAAGATGACATAGAGATTTTAATCTATATCTATATATATATATTTTTTTTTTGGTTTGGCTGCCATCCAATATTGTTCTGTTTTAATTTCTTGTCAGTATTCAGCCAAGGTAATAAGAAAATTTCTTTATATTGTGCTATATGTGAAAAATTCCGATATTTTTCTGACAATTTATCTTACACTAGTAGTTACCAAAGAAGCATGTAAAAACTGTAGCAAGACAGTAATGTGTTAAGCACCTGCTAAATGGTACTGTAACTTACCTATTTATTATTTTATGAGGGGAAACTAGACTTGTTATCAAGAATTCAAGTCTCTTTCTCATTTGGATCATTTTGTTATCTAGGATTATACTCATTTTGATATTTCACCATCTTAATTCAGAATGAATGTAGTATAGTGAATTCATTTAATATAGTTCTGGCCACAGTTTTTGTGACTTCAAGCAAATGATTGGGTGGGGCTGTGAAATAAGGTGTATCAATCTCTCACATGGAGTTAGTTTTGCCATCCTGCTAGGGATAAACTAAGACATCTCAGAAAGAAGAGTAGGATCTCTCACAAACATCAAGAAAGAAGTGCCAAAAATGATGGAATGCTGGTGATCAAGTGATTACACATTGGACCATTACCATAATATCAGCACTGCTATTGCACCAAACACTCTGCCCGAGAGGGACAAGGGTTTCTTTCTGATACTGAGCTTTGGAAACCCACAGGGGGAGTGCTAACCTGTCCTATAAGGTTGCCATGAATTGGAGTCAATTCAATGGCAGTGAGTTTAATTTTTAATTTAAGTTTGTCCTGAAATTCTTTGATCCAGAAAACAGAGCTTTAGAGTAAAGAAGCACCAGGACAGTTAAGTGCTGGGGAGATAGGGACAGCCACAAGAAGACACAACAGAATTAAGAGCACAAGGAAGAGCAGAGCATTTAGTGTCCTGGCTCATGGAGAGAGTAAAACTGAGTTTATTCTGACAGGAGACTTGCTTGCAGTGTAGTTGCCATTGAGCTGTCTTTCGATATTTAATTAGGGAAGCTAGGTTTCCTGACCCAAAGGACTGTGGGTAAGCACCTTGAGGTAGAAGATTGAAGTATTTCTCAGCATCACTAAAGGAATATTATAACACTAGTCTGACAGAGGACAAGGGACTTAGAACCTGAGAGACAGATTGAGGACCAGAAAGAGAGATGTCTGCAACTGTAACAGAGAAGACATGCTTCTGACCAGAGAGCTGTCACATTCCAAGCATTTCTGATCCTGAACTTACATTTCTCTAGTAAACGTGATTACTCCTGAGTGATGTTTGTGTTTTATAAGTTTTATAAGTTAAGAATGACTCTGGACTTAAGTATGATCCTGGAGTCATTTGAATAAATACATATAGTCTTTTGCAATATGAGATATAGTCATTCCTATTGAACTCAGGAGTGAACAGAATGTCCTAGGAGGGAGTGTGAGCATCAAAAACTGGTAAAGCAGGTGGACGGGAATGTTTAACTTCTGTCTCACAAGAATCAGCCTGATCTATTGATGATTGTGACTCTCTTCTTCCTTTCCTTGTGAAGTCCAAGAAGATCAGACATAGCTCTTACATATTTTTCTAATTAGGCTTTAAAAGACACTGATTTAATTTAGTCTAGTATACATTGTGGGAGAAAGATCAGGCTTTCTATTTCTCTAAAGAGCTATAGATTTGAAAGCCCACAGAGACAGATCTACCTTTCTCTATTTCTACTCATAAGACAATGAGTTTATTGAACATTGAGTTGACTGACTCTGCCCATGGGCTCTTTACATAGACTGAGTCTTCCTCCTAGTGGTCTAACTAAATTACTTAGACATTATTCCAGGAAGAAGGAACTCTGATGGTTTAATGTTATGCATTGGGCTTAGATCCACAAAGTTCACAGTTTGAGACTTCCAGTCACTCGGCATAAGAGAAAGACAGGCGTTTCTACAGTTCGGGTCTTGCAAACTCTTAGGGGCAGTTAGTCCCTGGTCTGTAGGGCTACTGTGAGTTTCATCTACCTGACATCAGTGGACTTGATTGGGGAGTTTTAGTATTAGGTTTTTAAAAAACCTAACAGAACCTAGAGATTAATTCTTGTGCGGAGCATAACATAACATATCACCTACAGTGAGGAATAGATACATTTAACTACCTAGAAATAGTTTTCTTAACTCACTAGATGCTCACCAAAGCTCTGTCTTAAAGCTCTATCTTCAGTTTCTCTGTCCCTGTGTCTTAATTTTCTGCCTGAACAGTATTTATACTTTAAAGCAAAATAAAGCTTTCACTCAAGGCCCCAAATCATTAACATAGATAATGTTTTCATCACATAAGCTTTTTGCTTTCTCTGACCAAAAAATTGTTTTTCAATTTTCACTGCAATTGATACACATTTTGCTTCTCTTTTTTGTAGCAGTATTCAACAAACAAGGTAAAAAATTATAAGGTTTTATTGGAATTGAGTTCCAAAAGGAATTTTTCTTTTTCTTCTTCTTTTCTCTCTCTCTCTCTCTCTCTCTCTCTCTCTCTCTCTCTCTCCTTGTACTTCTTTCTCTCTCTCTTCTTGTACCACTATAATGATGCTGAAGGCATTCTAAAGTCATACACTCATGTTTGAATTACCAAAATACCTTAGGAACAGAAGCAAACACATTTCTCAATCAGTAAAGAATACATTTCTCACCCAGAAAAGGGTAGGTCAGGCAGGCATCAAATAATTGACTGACATTAAATGCTTACCTGTATAAAGGTCATTTTAGCAATACTTTTATAAGTTAAGAATGACTCTGGACTTAAGTATGACCCTGGAGCAATCTGAAGCAATAAATGTATTTTACAACATGAAATATAGTATTTCCTATCAGGTTGATCATTAATGTCTTAAAATATGCCTGCTTGAATATCTGATAAATAGAATTCATGCTAGACTTTGTGTTGATTTAAAAATATTACTGTGATATTTTATATTATTATATTTCAACAAAATCTTTGTGTCATTTTGATCTAATGTATTACAAGGAAAGGAATACAATGTTCTATGCATAAAATAGTATGAAATTATTTTTAATGTACTTAAAAAGATATGGTGATCCTTTGCACCATATTTCTTGCTCATGATTTTATGGTTATGTCATTTTTACCACTTTTATGTACTGAATTTCTGTTCTAAAAGATAATATTTTTTGAAATAGATAAAAACTGAATTGCTGCGAGCAGAGCTTCCAGGAAGATGGTGAATGTGTGACACTCACCAGAGGGAATCGGCAGGAAATTGGCCCAGGGAAAGTGTCTCAAAGACAAATTCAGCACCGCTGGATCGTGGAGGATCATCATAAAGATAAGGAGGCACATATTCTCAGGGTCTTGGGAGGCTGGAAATTTTGGCTTGCCACAGTGAAGCCCAGCTGGAGTTTGACCCTAGCTCACCACTGTCTCTGCCAGAGTCACTGCCAGAATGGCTTGAGCCAGCCCAGGGCATTGTCTCATCTGAGCCCCAGTGCAGGGCAGAGATTGAAACCTTGCAGCCCTGCTTTCAGGGTTTGTGACTAAGCTGTGTGCCTGCTTTGGGTTCACTCACTTCTTTGTATCCCCCCAAGGTTTCAGCAAACCTGGTTTCATGGTGTTGACTCCTGTTTTTTTTCCAGTTTGGCTTACAGGCCAGATCATTCCACTTAGCCAGGGGCAATTACACATGCTACACCAAGCTGGGAAAGCCCCACCCTGTGCAGAGTAGCCTGAGGCTGGGGAAACTCACCCACCATCCCCTTGGGCATTTTCTGCGAATTTCTTCCAGGGGAATTCCAATCTGTGTGGGTGGCAAAGTTCTCACATGTCCTCTGGGGGTCCATCTAAGTGAGGAATCTACCTCCGGCCTGCCTTTTAGCCTGCGTAGCCCAGTGTGGTTGCAAGAGTGCTGGCCTGAATTCCAAGCTGCTGCAGCAAACACTACTCATCCTCTATGGTGATCTGCCTGATTGGATGGATCTTCCCACTATTCACGGTGCTCCACTAAGGGGTGGGCATCCCCATAACCCCTGTCATGTGCTGCACCATCCCAAATCCTTGTGAGATCCTACAGTGCAGCACCATCATTATGGCTCCACAACAATCCAACTGGTGGTCCCTGGGAGGGCCATCCAATTTGCCCTCTAGATAACAGCACTGGTTCACTAGGGAAAGAGTGAAGTCACAAAAGGATAAAAGGTTAGGCTAATTGTTTGAAGACATATTCCTTTAAGTTTCTCAGAGAGTGCCAGTGTTCTTGATGTCCCTGTAAAATGGCACCTGGTTCTGGGACAACACAGCACAATGAGAATCAGCCTCAAGAACCTCAATTAAAAAAAAAAACAGGAGAAAGAAAAGATAGTGTCAGAAGATGTTCTAAACTTAACAACATGCATAGAAGAAGGAGATTTTCAGAATGATGTTTGGAGTCATAAAGAATATGAGAGAAACAATACAGAAAAGAAATGAATTGATAGATGAGATAAAGCCCATACACCAAAGGGAAATACAAGCGTTTAGGGAAGAGATAACAAAAACCAATAGCAGAATCACGGAAATCACAATTTACTGGAGAAAGCGGAAAACCACATCAGTGACTTAGAGGATGGCCAAGTAGATTTTAAAATATGAACAAAAATGTAATAAAATTATTAGAGAAACTGAAAAAAATGTAAGATCTATGTCTGATGCTAAAAGGAATAATAACATCAGAATTATTGGTCTGCCAGAGGAAGACACAACAAAGAAGACATGTGCAACAAGAGTCAAAGAATTCTTGGAGGAAAACTTCCCTAGCTTAATGAATGAAAATGAGGCAACCGTTCAGGAGGCTGAAAGTATACCAGCTAGACGGAATCCCAAGAAGAAGTCACCAAGGCACATAATAGTTAAACTGTCCAACTTTGAAGAAAAGGAGAAAATCATGAGAGTAGCTGGTGGGAAAAGCAATCACGTATGAAGTTTCCCAAATAAGAATATGCTCAGAATTATCAGTGGACACTAGGGAGAAGAGGAAAGAGTGGGGTAATATATTCCAAAATTTGAAGGAAAATAGCACATACCCAAGAATACTCTACCTAGCCAAATTATCTATCAAGATAGAAGGAAAAGTAAGAGTTTTACCAGACAAGGAAAAGCTCAAACAATACATTAGAACAAATCCAGCCCTATAAAAAAATCCTTGCTGACCCAGTATGGGCAGAAGAATAGCACTCATAAAGCATAAATAAGCACAGAGAAGAACCCCACCCAGAGGGCAGCAAAGAGAAAACAGCTCTGAAAAGAGGAATGGCTTACGGATGCAAAGAAATAAAAAATGATCAACCCTCAGACAAATGCACAACACACTGCAAAGAAAAGGAGGCAGGTAAACACTCAGTACAAAAGGTATAAGGTCACCTGACATCATATATTCCACAGTTGGAGATAATAATCCTAAATATCAATGAACTGAACTCAGGAGTTAAAAGACTGAGGTTAGTAGACTGGCTTAGAAAACACAACCCATCAATCTACTGCCTACAGGAGACACATCTCAAGACTACAGACAAAAGTAGGCTGAAAATCAAAGGCTGGAGAAAGGCAAAACAAGCAAACAGCAAGTCACAAAAAGCAGGAGCATCAATTCTAGTCTTGGATAAAATTGACTTCAAATGAAACCATAAAAAGAGATAAGGAGGGGCACTATATATTGCTCAAGGGAAGGGTAGACAATGAACCAATAAGCATTTTAAACATATATTTCATGAATAAGAGACCTACTGAATACATCAACCAAAAACTCCAAAAGATGAAAAAAGAAATCACAGCCTCATCAATTATAATGGGTGACTTCAACACAGCAATCTCAGAAAAAGAAAGATCACAGGGAAAGAAACTCAACAAGGAGGCTAGAGATCTAAACACTACAATTAGACAATTTGACTTGATAGATATCAACAGATCTTTTCTTCCAATTACAAAAAAATCACATTCTTTTCAAGGCAACATGGCACATATTTGATGATAGGCCACATGATGGGACATAAGGTGAATCTACATAAATTTAAGCACATTGATATCATTCAAATTTCTCTCTCAAACTACTGTGCCATAAGGTTAGAAGTCAACAAAAGGAACATGAAGAAAACACGAGAGCAAATAATTGAAAGATAAATAACTCTCTATTACAAAAGGAGTGCATAATATTCCAGATCAGGGATGAAATTATGAAATTTCCAGAAACCAATGAAAATGAAATGAAACACGACATACCAAAACTTAAGGGACACAGCAATGGTAATTATCAGAAGTTTCATAGCAATACATGCACATCTGAAAAAGGAGAGTGTCTCATAACTTATATGTTGGCACAGAACTTACAATGAATAGAAAAGAGTCATAAGGAAAATCCACTAATGGAAAAAGAAAAGAAATCATAAGCATCAGGGCTCAAATTCAGGAAAATTTTTAAAATGGAAAAAATAAATGGTGCTTAAAGTTGGAGTGAGGGGTGAAAGAAAGGACATCACAAATGACCCTAATGAAATCAAAAGAATAATTCCACTGTACAACTAAGGACTGAACTCCAATGAATTCGACAACTTGGAAAACATGGACAAATTCTTGGAAGAACAGTCCCTCCCTAGACTATCCCCAATGGACGTCAAGATTCTCAGCAGACCCATAACAATAGAAGAAATAGACAAGGTGATCAATTAATTATCAACAAAAAAAATTACCTGGACCAGAGCGCTTTACAGGAGAATTCTTTCAAGCATTCAGTGAAGAATTAACACCAATACTACACAAACTCTTCCAAAACATAAAGATGGCAAATTCCCTAACTTTTTCTATGAAACTAGTATAACACTGATTCCAAAAAACCAGGCAAGGATCCTGCAAGAATTGAGAACTACAGACCAATATCTCTAAAGAACCTTGATGCAAAAATCCTTAATAAAATATTGGCCAATGGAATCAAAGTATATAAAAAAATAATTCACCATGATCAAGTGGGGTTCATACCCAGGAAGCAGGAGTGGTTCAACATACAAACGGCCATTATTATCATTCACCACATTGACAGGAAAAACCATAAGAACCACATGAAGTTATCAATCGATGCAGAAAAATATTTGACAACTTCCATCACAAATTCCTGTTTAGGAAGATAGGAATAGAAGGAAAATTCCTGAAGACAATACAAGCTATATATGAAAAACCAATGGAGTCAATGGAGAAAAGACAAATATAATCCCACTGAAAAGGGGGAATATTTAATATCATAATGGAGGATTTAGCTAACAGCCGGTGAAATGATCATTATTTGCAGATGATATAATTTTATATATGGAAAATTCCAAAAGTTCCACAAGGGGAATACTGGAAGCAATAGAAGAGTATGGCAGAGTGGCAGGATAAAAAATGAGCAAACAGAAATCTGTCGGACTGCTATACAGATCAGAAAAGATCACAGAAGAGGAGATAAAAAAAGAGATACCCTTCCCAATAGCCAAGGACAAATTGAAACATCTAGGGATATAAACATCTAGAGATCTAGATGATGAAAATTACAGAACACTATTAAAAGAAAGCACGAGTGACTTCAACAAGTGGAAAGGTATCACATGCTCGTGGATCTGAAGATTCAATACAGAAAAGATGTCAGTTCTACCCACATAAGTTTACCCATAAGTTCTACCCATATAAGTTTATTGCAATTCTGATACAATTACCCTCGTCCTTCTTCAAAGAAATGGAAAAAAATGATCACCAACTTCATATGGAGAGGGAAGAAGTCCAGGATTAGCAAAGAACACCTCAAGAAGGACACTGTGGGAGGGCTTGCTTTACCTGACTTTAGCACATACTATACAGTCACAGTGGTCAAAGCAGCATGGTATTGGCATAATGATAGATACTCAGACCAATGGAAAAGAACTGAAAGTCCAGAAATAAAAATATCAGCCTACAGACAACTGATCTTTGATCAGGGTCCAAAAATATCAAATGGGAAACAGATGACCTTTTTAACAAATGGTGCTAGAAAAAAATGGATATCTACCTGTGGAAAAAGGAAGCAAGACTCTTACCTCATTCCATGAACTAGGATAGACTCAAGTTGAATGACAGACATCAAAATAAAAACCCAAACAATTAGGTTCATCAATGAGGGAATTGGGACCACCCTGAGAATTTTGGCACAGGGATTACATAGGCCATCAGAAATAGGGAAGGTCACAAAGACAGAGGAGGTGCAAATGGACCAGTGGGGTATTTTGAAGTTAAAACACCAGAATACATCAAAAGACTGCACCAAGAGAGTAATAAGAGAGCCCACAGACTGGGTAAACATCTTTAGTGATGACGGATCAGATAAAGGTCTTAATACTAAAATCTACAATACCCTGATAGCTTCCAAAAAGACCAAAACTAACTGCCCACTGAGGAGATGGGCAAAGGACCTGAACAGAAGTTTCACAGAGGCAGAAATCAGAATGGCCAATAAACATATGAGAAAATGTTCCTGACCATTAGCCATAAGAGAAATGCAAATCAAAGCAATAATGAGGTATCACCTAACACCCTCAAGGAGAGCCCAATTCAAAATATCAGAAAGCAGTAAGTGTTGGAGAGGCTGTGGGGAGATAGGAACTCTTATCAACTGCTGGTGGACCTGTAGGTATGTACAGCCACTATGGAAATTGATTTGGTGATATCTAAAACAGAAGGACATTGAGTTACCATATGATCCAGCAATCCCCCTACAGGGCATATACCCATAAGAGACAAGCAACAAACCATGACCAGAGATCTGTGCTCCAATGTTCATCACAGCACAGTTCACAATCGCAAGAAGTTGGAAACAGACCAAATTTTCAAGAACTGATGAATGGATTAAAAAACTGTGTCACAGAGATACAATGGATCTGCATCGCTGAAAAAGTTATGAATGCAGGAAGTCCATCACCGAATGGGAAGAACTGGAGGAACTTATGCTAAGTGAAGTTAACCAAGCACAAAAGGACAGTACAACATGAGGCTGTCAAGGTAAGCTTATTTTAAAACTGCAAAACGGGAAAAGCTACTATATACAGAAATTCCTACATGAATTTCTATGGTGAGGCCAAGGTAGTATGGCAGGCACGAGACCAAATCCAATGCTACAATGGTAGCCAATTGGAGTGGGGAGACAAGGGTCGGGGGTCGGGCAGATGGTGATGTGTAGAAAGGGAATTGGGTACTAACTCACCCAAGGGGAGTGTATTGTTTATATCTCCACAAGGAAAGAGAGACCAAACTTAAACCCGGTGTTCCAAGATGTGAATGTGAAGCAGAGCGATGGAATGAAATGAGGAACCAGTGGTGGAATCTGAGTGCCCAACCTCAATCTCAGCTATGAAGGCCACCATTTCTTCCCCCAAAGGAGTTTGCCTTGGAGGTCACCTGAAGCTGCAGTTTGGGAAATAAGATATGCCTGACCAGAGCACATGAGAACAAGTAAAGAAGGAGGAAGAGAGAATGGAGTGCATCCTCACCCACTGAGCCCTCAGGACGATATTCCCATTCAGACCTGTTGATGCACAGAGAACATCACATGGCCTGCCCCACTATGATATACAGCTTTCGTTGCTGGCCCATGGCCCTTCAGGTCAACATTGGAGAATCAGAATCAGGATTATACCCTGTCTGACCCAACCACACCATGGCAAAAAAGATGTGCAAAAGAGCATGGAGTTCTTGAGGAAGTGCTAAGGATATAATTTGGGGTTAGGGTGTGGCACCCCATCCAACTCAAACAGGGGACACTCCTGGAAGTCAATGAACAGAACTTGAACTATTTACAGGTTTTTATATTGTTAGTATTTTAATTTTTAACATAATATATACATATATTGGGCATTAGGCTCTTTTTGTAGCTATTGTTTTATTTTCTTTGGTTGCTTCATCTTAGGATGTTTATTTTCTACATATTGTTATCTCTGCAGGTATAACTAGAAAAGATAGGATGGATGAATAGTCTGGAGGCAAAAATGATGAGGCTGATGGTTCAGGTGGGGAGGGGAACATGGAAGATAGGGAGGAGGTGGAAAGGAGGTGATGTTGACTGGCCCAGGGCTAAGGGAACAATAAGTGATTCAAAATCATTGACAAGGTGAATGTGAGAAGTCCACTGGGGATTGATCAAGAGTAATGTAACAGAGATAAACTACTGAAACCCAAATGGAGGCTGGGCATGATAGTAGAACAAGGGGAAAGTTAAAGGAAATAGAGGAAAGAACTGGGGGGGGGGTGAGGAGGTAAAGGGCATTTACAGAGCTCTAAATACAGGCATAGGTGAATATATTTATATATGACAGTGGGGAAATAGATCATTGTGCATACACTTATAGGGTTACTATTAGGACAGAAGATTGGCATTGGACCTCCACTCAAGTAATTGCTCAATGCAAGAATATATTGTTCTATTAAATTGACATTCCATGATGCTCACCATCGCAACACGATCACAAATATATGCATAAGCAAAAGTGGTGAAGAAGCATCTGGGATCTTAAAGACTTGAAAGTAAACAAGCAGTCATCTAGCTCAGAAGCAACAAAGCCACATGGAAGAAGCACACCAGCCTGTGTGACCATGAGGTATCAAAGGGATCCAGAATCATGCATCAAAGAACTAGAAATTTTAACATTATAAATGAGGGGGAGTACACTTTGTACTCCCAAAGCCCATCAATAGGTGAAGTGACATCTCATTACAGAGCGGTTGCTGTGAAGGGATGAGCCAGTTAAGGTGCAGTGTAGATGAAATATGCAACTATCCTCTAGTTCTCAAATGCTTCCTCCCAACCACTATCATGATCCCATTTCTACCTGAAAATCCAGCTAGACCAGGTGATGTACACTGCAGCCAGAAACACATGGAATTTAGGATAGATGATCCCTTCAGGATTGGTGGTGCGAATGGAGATACTGGGAGGTTGGAGGGATGGTAGAGTGGAAGGGGGGAACCAGTTACAGGGATCTACATATAGCTTCCTCTCTGGGGTACGGACAATGGGGAAGTGAGTGTAAGGACATATCAGACAGTGTATGATATGAAAAAGTAATAGCAATTTGTAAATTATTAAGGGATCATGGGGGAGGGGAGTGAGGAGGGACAGGAAACATGGGGAGCTGGTACAGGGGGCCTAAGAGGAGGGGCGATGTTTTAAGAGAGGTGATGGCAACAAGTGTGCAGATTTGGTCATACAATTGACGTATGTATTGATCGTGATGGGAGTTGTATGAGCCGCCAAGAAAATGATTTATTTTTAAAATGGAGGGGGAAAGAGGAGCTTATTCCGAGGGCTAAAGTAAAAAATATTTGGAAATGGAGATGGCAACATGTGTACAAATATGCTTGATACAAATGATGTATTAAATGTTATAAGAACTGTAAGAACACCCAGTAAAATCATTGGGAAAAAATGATGAATGATGATGGCAAGGGTTCATGGGGGAGAAGGAAGGGGAGGGAGGGAAAATATGGGCAGCTGATACCAAGGGCCTAGGTAGAGGGAGGATGTTTCCAGAATGATGAAGGCAACAAGTGTACAAATGTGGTCTGCATACAATGATGGATGTATTGATTGTCATAAGAGTTGTATGAGTCCCCAATAAAATACAATAAAATAATTTTTAAAAAGAAGACAAAACAAAAAAAATTGCTTCTTATCCCTTCATGCTAAAAATTCAATCAGGGTTTTTAAGAATAAATTTTAAACTTTTAATTTGCTTTATAGAAAAACTAATTCATTTAGCCTTATTTCATATCATGACTTAATGCTCATTTTAGGCTGTGGGTATTATACCTTAGATTAAGCAAATGTGTCAATTTCTCCCCTTGCCTTTAGGCTTAATAAAGCCTTAATATTGCCTGCTGATGTTTCTCGGCTTCCATTCCCTCTCCTCTCGTTCTTTCCCTACAAAGATAAATTTCATGCCCTTACTCTATTCCAGAGGAGAAGGTTTGATCCGTTGAACACTAATGAAAGTAGAGGCGACAAGATGTAGGGCTACGTCAAGAACATCATACATGAAGAATGCAAAGGGCCACAAAGAAGATAAGGAAGAATAAAAAACTGAAATGGATGTCAGAAGAGACTCTGAAATTTGCTCATCCTCAAAAAAAAAAGCTAAAGAAAATGGGAGAGAAGAGAGGGTCAAGATGGCACCAAGATAAGCAGTCCACACAAGGAACTCCGGTGAGTTTGGTGTCGGAGAGGTCAAGTGGGAGTGTTCTGGTGAGTGGATAGGTCCCTCCAAGTGGGCCTCCTTACCCAGTAGGGAACCCTGCCCCACATCTGCTTTGTGTAAAACTTGTGTCCCTCACCCCCAGGCAGTGCCTTCCCCCCATCCACTTCCTGGCTTGACCTCTGCCCCAGGACCAGGACCGCCAGTGTGTAGATCGCCCCAAGGCAATTTCTGACCCCTGATTACATAGCATGGGTCCATTCATGACTCCCTCGTAGGGGAGCTGTGCCTGTCTCCCATGGTCCCTCCATGCAGGGGCCTAGCAGCAACTCAGCTCACCTCTCTCTTTGCAACCACCCAGTGGCCCAGGGTCCAAACCACAGTACCTTTGATTGCTTGGGCTTGTGCCCCCAGCACCGTGCCGGGTCGTCTCCAGCACTCAAGAGGCTGCACTTGCCAGGTTGGCAGGCCGGCTCCCGCCATTACTGGGGTCCCATTCAGAAGGAGCAGCTCAACATTCCCCAACCACCATCTCCCTTGCACCACATCCTGCCACAGCCTGAGCCACTGGAAAGCCGAAGTAGTCTAGCTCGCTAACTTGCTTGCAGCTACCTCATTGCCCTATATTATCTGCGGGAGTATGGGAGGAGATGGAGGCCTGCACACGAGATCAGACCTCTTTCTCCAGGTGGGACACCATGCCACAGCGTGTAGCCATGCACTGTCATTGTGTGGCGAGGATTGGCTGGGCAGTCTGGCGGGTCAGGAGATTCCAACAAGCGCCTGCTTCTTTCCAAAAGGCGATAGCCACAAGGGAGGAACTTGGGACCTGCACACGATCTAGCCTGTTTCTCTGCACTAGTGTTAGATCTTGTAGCTATGCACCCCCATTGTGTCTGTCGGGCGATCAGCTGCACAGACTAGAATGGCGGGGAGACTTGGAAGCCAGGAAGTTGGAGAGCTGCCAGCCCCTTCCCTAGAGATGATTGGGGCCTGAAGCTGTGCACTGCTTTGTGTAACTGCAATCTGCCGTGGCTCAGTCTGGCGCAGATTGGACAGATTTTCTTGGGCAGGGAGACTTGTCCAGAGCTGCCCACCGCATGTCACACTGTCTAACAATGATCGGAGCCTGTGGGGAGCTAGTCGGTTTTCAGGGGTAAGGGGACGTGGCTGAGTCGTGTGACAGGTGCTGCTTTATCTGGTGGCGATCCAGCCACAGAGAGCTGGCCTGGTATGTGAAGTAAAGGGGTCCTTGCTGAGACCTATGAGAGCCGAGGGCGGCTTTGTCTAGCTGGCCAGGCAAGCCACTTAGGCCTGCCATAGCAGGGGGAGTCTGAGAGGCGATAGGGCCTGCAGCACGAGCTTGTCCCTAGCTGCACAAGCAGATATTAGGAACTGGGCTTTTCAAGCACACCTTTTGCAACCATGACACCTGATCCTTGCAGGCACACCACAGCCAGTCCCACCTTAGTGTCAGAAATCTGAGGCACAGACCAGGGCCTTTCAGACCCAGAAGTCCTAACATATCCAGAGACAGGGGAAAAGAGCCACTGTATAAATAGGGCTCTTAAAGCTTGTTGCCAGCAGTCACTGCGTCCACATGCTGGTTCCACTCATGCTGCACTGGGGGAGTCTGAGTGACGGAGAGGGCCTAACAGGCCCTGCAGACTGAACTTGCCAGAAGCTGTAGGAAAGCAGAGGCAGGGTCCCAACTGTGCAAGCCTGCCATATATCACTCAAGCCAGGGCCTTAGAAGTCAGCCTCAAGGACCTCATCCAGAATCGTGGTCTGGGTCTTTGCAGGTTTACACAACGATTAGATCATTGGAGAATGCATACCAGGGCCAGAGAACATCCTTCCCTCAAACCTATCCAGGGTCTGAAAATAAAGGAGGATCAATGACCCAGTACTGGGAGCACCTTAGCCCGGGGAGGGTCACACAATTCTAGGTTCAATCAACACCAACACCCACCCAGGGATCTCATATAACCTTACCATTTATGCATCAGTTAAATTGAGTTCCCCATAGCTGTCCCCAATGGTGCTCACCAGCTCTTACTGCTGCTAAAATTTGAGTCTCCTCAGCAGCTACCTACACAGCAGCCAAACCTACCTCCATAGTAGGCTAAAGGAAGTCTTTGTAAACACCATTGCTAATCACACTGCAATAGGCACGACCCTTTGGTCTCCTTGAAATATGGCACCTACAGCCTCAAAATCATCACATAAGCAACATCATATTGCATAATTCCCAACAAGTAAACCATAAAGATAAACCTTGGTGACAGAACTAACAACACTCATAGAAGAATCTGCTATTGATCTACCACAAAAGAAACTTTCAGAAGGCTGTTTGGAGTAGTACAGGAGACGAGGGAAGTTATACAGAGTAAAGATGCAGTGATAGAGGGGATGAAGGCCACAAAAGAAGGTATGAAGTCCACACACCAAAGGGAAATACCGGAACTAATAGAGGAAGTAGCCGAAGTTTCACACAAGATCACTGATCTTACAAATAGAATAGAAGAGACTGAGAGTTATATCAGTGATCTTGAAAGGCAGTCAAACAAAATTATAAAAGAGGCGAAAGTAAACCTGAGAGCAATGACTGATGCTATGAAAAGAAACAACATCTGAATTATTTGTCTATCTGAACAAGACACAGTGAAGAAGTCAACAGCTAAATTAACAGAGAATTTCTGGAAGAAAATTTTCCCCCCCTAATGAACGAGAATAAGTCACTCATACAGGAAACAGAAAGGACGCCAAGTAGACTAAACCCTAAGAAGAACTCACCAAGGCATATAATAGTTAAAATCATCCAACTTCGAGGAAAAAGAGAAAAATCCTAAGAGCAGCAAGAGAAAGGAAGATGGTCACAAACAGAGGCTCCATGTTAGAATATATACAGACCTATCAACAGAAATCATGAAAAGGAGAAGAGAATGGACCAATACCTTCCAGAAGCTGAAAGAAAACAATGCCTCCCCTTGAATTCTCTACCCTGCAAAATTATCTATCAAAATAGGAGTGATAAGGGTATTCCAGGACAAGGAAAAACAAAGAATATGCTGTGAGACATCCAACACTGAAAAAGATCCTTGCCGACTCATTATGGTCAAAAGACCAACATCCACCAAGCACAAGCAAAACATCATACAGCCCAACTCCACCCAGAAGCCAACGAACCAATACCGATCACTTAGAATATATGGCCACATGAGGAAAACATGGCAACAAAGAATTCCCCAATAAAAACACAGCGCAGTCATAAAAAAAGATGATAGAAAATCACCCAAATCAAAAGGCACAAGGTTTCAGCCATGAACCCACAGGTTGGGATAATATATCTAAATGTAAATGGTCTCAATTTCTTCATTAAATTAAAATGCGTCTTAGACTGGCTCGGGAAACACAAACCATCAATCTGTTGCCTGCAGGAAACACATCTCAGGATCACAAACAAGAATAATCTAAGAAAAAAATTGGAGGGGGATATACTAGGCAAATGGTGACTCAAAAAGTCAGGAGTCACAATCCTAAGTGCAGAACAAATTGATATCAAGGTTCAAACCATAAAAAAGGATAAGGAGGGTCACTTTATTATGCTCAAAGAATCACTTCCCCAGGAACCTGTGTGCAAAATAAACATATCCATGCCAAATGAGAAACCTGCAAGATTCCCAAACAGACCCATCAGAGCATGAAAAAAGATATCACCAACTCAACAATTATAGTAGAGGACTTTACTACACCACTTTCAGAGAAAGATAGATCATTGGGAAGGAAGCTCAAAAAAGAGACTACAGAACTAAACAATACAACTAGGTAACTAGATTTGATAGACATATTTAGAGCTTTCCATCCAAATGTGAGAAAATACACATTGTTCTCAAGTCCACGTGGCACATTTTCAAAAATAGACCACATGCTGGGTCAAATGTCAAATCTAAGTAAATTGAAAAATGCCATAAAGCTGGAGATCAATGAAAGTACAACCAGGAAAACAAGGGCAAACAATTGGAAGATGAATAATGAGTTCCTGTAACATGAGTGGGTACTGACCTAGATCAGAGAGGAAATCAAAAAGTATCTTGAAGCAAATGAGAATGAAAACACCTCCTATCAAAACCTTTGGGATATGGCAAAAACAGTCATCAGAGGTAGTTTTATTGCAATAGGTGCATATGTGAAAAAGGAAAAGAGACTTATGACAGATACGCTCTCAGTAAAACTCCAACAATTAGAACAGAGTCCACAGAACAATCCCTGCAACAGCAAAAGAAAAGAAATAATAAAAATCAGAGCAGAGTTGAACCATTGGGAAGATAAAAGAACAATGCAAAAGATCAATGTGGGAAAAAGCTGGTTCTTTGAAAGGATCAATAGAATAGACATGATGCTGGCAAAATTAACCAAAGAAAGAAAAGAATGTGCAGCAATAGACAGGATGAGGAATGAACAGGGGTAATCACAACAGACCCTATTGAGATATGAATTAAAGAATAATCACAACATACTATGAAAGCCTCTACTCTAATGAGTTCAACAATGGGGAAGATATGGACAAATACCTGGAAAAAAATCCCTCCACAGACTATCCCAGATAGAGATCAAGAACCTAAACAAACCCTTAACAAGAGAAGAAATAGATATAGTTATCAAGAAGCTAACAACAAAAAACCTCCCAGGCTGGATGGCTTCATTAGGGAATTCTACAAAGCTTTCTTGAAAGAGCTGGCACTGATCCTCAACAAAATTTTTCAGAACATCGAAAAGGATGAAAACTCCCAAACACATTCTATGGAGCCAGTATAACTTTGATACTCAAACAGGGATGAGATCCCACAGGAATAGAGAACTATAGACTAATATCGCTAATGAACATAGATGCAAAAATCTTCAACAAGATATTGGCCAACAGAATTCAAAAGTATATAAAATGCAAAATCCATCAAGATCAGGTAGTATTCATCCCAGGGATGCAGACATGGTTTAACATCCATAAATTCATCAACATAATTCACCACATTGACAAGATAAAGTATAAGATCTGCATGATAACATCTATGGATATGAGAAAGCATTCAACAGCATCCAGCAGCCTTTCCTAATTAAGATGCTCAAAAGGATAAGAATATAAGGACAATTTGTCAAGATGATACATGCTATGAAAGGCCAACAACAAACATCATAGTCAATGGAGAAAAGATTAAATCAGTTCTACTGTAAAAAGGGGACTAGACAAGGATGTCCTTTGTCACCACAACATTTAATATAATATTGGAGGTCCTCGCCAATAACATAAGACAATGGAAAGACATCAATGGGATCCAGTGGGGATGGGAGGAGGTGAAATTATCATTATTTGCTGATGACATAATTCTGTACATAGAAAATCCCCAAAACTCCACAACTGGAGTACTAAAAGAGATAGAGGTATATGGAAGAGTGGCAGGGTACACGATTAACAAACAGAAGTCAATTGGTTTGCTGTATACATATAACAAGACCACTGAAGAGAAGATCAGGAAGGCAGTACCATTCACAATAGCCAAAATAAATGGAAATTTCTAGGGATATATCTAATAAAAAATACAAAAGACTTATAAAAGGAAAACTACAAAAACCCTACTACAGGAAACCAAAAATAACCTCCACAAATGGAGGAATATCCCATGCTCATGTATCGGGGGACTCAATGTAGTAAAGATGTCTATACTACCGAGGGCACTTTATAAGTTCAATGTTATTCCAATTCAATTACCAACAACCTTCTTCAGAGAACTGGAACTACTGACCACCAACTGCATATAGAAGGGGAAAAAGCCCAGAATTAGTAGAGATCTCCTCAAGGAGAAGGAAACAGTTGGAGGGCCCACTATATCTGACTTTCACACCTACTACAAAGCCACAGTGGTTAAAACAATGTGCGACTGGTATAATGACAGATACACAGACCAAAGGAAAAGAATAGAAAACCCAGAAATAAAACCATTAGCATATAGACAACTGATTTTCGACAAGGGCCCCCCAAAGCATCACGTGGGACAGTGAAGCTCTATTTAACAAATGGTGCTGGAAACAATGAAAATCCACATGGAGAAAAATTAAACAGAATTTCTACCTCACCCCATACACAAGAATAATTTCAAGATGGATCAAAGACTTAGAAGTAAAATCCCAAACCCTCAGTACCATTAGCAAAAGAATCGGGAAAAATTTCAGAAGCTTAGAACAAGGAACACAAAGGCTGACTGCAATAGGGCAGTGTACACACACAGGAGATGGTGAAATTGACGAATGGGAATTACTAAGGATAAAACACCTGTGTGCATCAAAAGACTTTACCAAGAGGGTAGGTAGGGAAACCACAGATTGGGAGAGGATTTTTAGCAATGACACAACAGACAAAGGGTTTATTACAAAAATCTACAATCCCCTCCTTGCCTGCAAAAATAGGAAATAAGTTAACCCTTTGAGAAAATGGAAAAAAGAACTAAGAAGTTTCACTAGGGAGGAGATCCACATGGCCAATAAATATATGAGAAAATGCTCCCGAACATTAGCCATCAGAGAAATGCAGATCAAAACAACCATTAGATACCATCTAACACCTTTGAAGTTAGCCCAAAACAGAAAATTGGAGAACAACAAATGTTGGAGGGGATATGGGGAAATAGAAACACTTCTATATTGCTGGTGGTCCTGTAGATATGTACAGGCGTTATGGAAAGCAGCCTGGTGATACTTAATGAAAATGGAAATTGAGCTACCTTATGATCCAGCTATCTCTCTACTGGACATATACCTAGAAGAGGTAAGAAATAAACAATGGCCAGTGGTGCGCATGCCAATGTTTATTGCAGTGCAATTCACTATGGCAAAGAGTTGGAAACAATCTAAATTTGCATTGGTAGATAAGTTGATCAACAAACTGTGGCATATACACACACAATGGTGTACTATGCTGCACTCAAAAGCACTGATGAGCACATGAAACATGTCTTTTCATGGGAAGAGCTGGCGAAAATTATGCTGAGCGAAGTGAGTCGATCACAAAAGGAGAAGTACAGTATGAGTCCACTCAGGTAAGTGTAACCAATATGGTAATTATAGACGAGAAGCCCCGATAACTTAACAGTTGGTTAGAGATTCAGGGAAAGGGGAGATGGAACCAAACCCAGGGGTGTATATGTTGGGTGCAGCACAGCAAGGGGGGATGGAATGGGGCGGGGGGGGGGGGAAAGGGCATTCGAAAGTAAAGGATAATGGAGGGAGCATGGCACTAACCCACCCAGGGAAAGAATATGGCTCTTCTCTCCACAGAACCTAGAGTGGGAGTGCAGATTGTACCATGAAGCACCCAACCGTGAAGACAGCATGGATACATGGAAGGAGTCATGAAAAGTGAGTGCTACAGGACCAGCTAAAACCAGAGCCAGACTGACTCCCACCCTGGAAGTAAAGGTGGCAGAATACAGGTTGGAATAATGTCACACCCACATGGAGACAGGTGGACAAAGAGAAAGAGAAAGAGAGCTGGTCTGGTGCCATGCTTCACTTTGCCCAGAAGACTACGCCCCTGTGAGGACCTACACAAAAGGTGGGACTGGGCAAACAACAACACAATTTGTCAAACTGTCTACCTATGGAAGAAGATAGTGACAGAGGACATTCTGGGGATCAAATGATAGGGAAGAAATGTGCTCTGAGCCCCCCAAATGGGCTGAATCAAGAAGGGAGCACTCCTGGTTGGGCAGTTGGGAGGAGAGAATGACTGGATCGATGTTTCCTGAAAGATGTGGGGGAGGGGGAGATGAAAGGGGTGCTGGACAGTTTCAGGGATGGGGTGAACAACAAGTGGTCCGGAATCAGTGGCATGGAGGGTGTGGGATTCCTGGTAAGACTTAAACAGAGGGGAAGTACTGAAACCCAAATGAAGGCTGAACAGGATAATGGGACAAGAGGAAAGTAAAAGGAAATAATGGAAAGACCTAGAAGGCAAAGGGCCCTTCAGAGGTCTAAACACTGACATGTACGTATGTAAATATAATCATCTATTATCAGGAGAGAATAAACCTAGGTACATATATTTATATGTTTAATAATAAGGAAGAAGCTGAACCTTGGGCCCCCACCCAGGCACTCCCTCAATGCAAGAACACCTTGTTCTATTAATCTGGTATTCCATGATGCTTACTGGCCCAATGTGATCACAGAAGTCAAATAGGTCCAAATAGCAAATGTGGTGAAGAAAACTAATGGCACCCAACTGTCAAAAGTTATAGAGTCTGGGGGTCTCAAAAAATGAAGATAAACAAATGGTCATCTAGTTGAGAAGTATCCAGGCTTCAGGCATCAAAGAGGAAAAAATTATATCACTGTTTAGACTCCCTTCTGAGATGATCACTGAGGACATGTGGAGCAATGAGCAAGAGTGATGAAGATAGCTGATGGTACCCAGCTATCAAAAGATACAACAGCTATGGACTTAAAAGCTTGAGAATGGCCATATGGCCCAGGAACAATAAAGCCCATCATAGGAGAAGCCTACCAGCTTGTGCTATCTTGGGGTGTGGAAAGGATCAGATATCAGACATTCAAGAACAAAAATCATATCATTATGTTCCAACCCTCTGGACATAATCACTGAAGACAAAAGGAGCAGATAGAGCAGAGGAAATCAATGGCGCTCAGCTACCAAGTGATAAGGTATAGGGGATCTTGAAGGCTTGAAGGTGAACAAGTGGCCATCTGGCCCAGAAGTAGCAAAGTCCACATGAAAGAAGCACACTAGCTTGTGTGATCACAGTGGGTGGAAGGAAGTAGATAGTAAGCATCAAAGAACGAGAATCATATCACTACAAATGAGGGGGAGAGCAGAGGGGGACCCAAGACCCAATTGTAGGTAATTGGACACCCTCTTATAGGGGAGTCGTGGGGAGGAGACAGGCCAGTCAATGTGCAGTGAGGTGGTGATGAAGCATACAACTTTCCTCTACTTCCTGAAGGCTTCCTCTCAACTATCATGGCCCCAATTATATGTTACAAGTCCAGCTGGCCTGAAGGAGGTACACTGGCAGAGATGGGTAATTGAAATATGGGGAACCCAGGACAGATGAATCCCTTGGGGCCAGTAGCAAGAGTAGAGCTACTGGATGGGTGGAGGAAAGGTAGGGTACCTATGGGGAGTCAACTGCAAAGATCTATACAAAACCTCCTATAGGGAGGACAGACATTGAAGGAGAGGGCGAGAGGAGACATTGGGCAGTGTAAGATATGACAAAATAATAATAATGTATAAAGTATTGAGGGTTGGTGGGGGAGGGGAGAGCAAGGATGGAGGGGAAAGGATGAGAAGCTGATGTCAAGGGCTCAAGTGGAAAAGCAGATGTTTGGAGAATGATGACAACAGCACACATGTGAACATACTTGGCACAATATATGTATTTATTTATTGTGAAAAATGATGTATGAGCTCCCAATAAAATGATTTTCTTAAAAGGGGGATAAATGCAGACGTAAAAAGCTAAACAGAAATTTTAGAGTAGTTTTCAAGGAAAGAATACAACGGAAATTATTATAATGAAATGTGCAAAGACGCTAGGAGATAAAGCCCCAAGGGAAGAACACACACAGCATATCTTGTGTTGAAACAATTGAAGACACAATTCTAGGCTGAGATACAATATTGAAGGATTCTTTGGGAAAACTTGGAATAATGTAGGAATTACCAAGTGTGGCAGTCATGTATTCATGTCGATTTCATGCTTGGTTGTCTAGGGGTGGAGTTTAGATTGTCAATCTGGAGATAGACAATGAGTAGCCAATGAGGCCTCTGTGTGAGCATGGATTTCTCCTGAGATTTCTGGGAAATCTCACGGTATTTTCCAATTGGAGAAAGGAGGCTGGACTGAGTCTCTGAGAGAAGAACTACTGACAAGATGAGATGATAGCATGCTGATCAATCCTGTTTCCTGCATATGGAGGAGTCAGAGGAAAATTCACATGAGCTTGCCCTGATGGAACCACCTCTGGGCCCAGAGAATCCACAGAAAGACCCCTGCCAATGCTGAGATGCCCCCACTGCCAATGGATACTGCTTATAGACCCTGAACCTTGGAAATGGGGAGCCATGGGGAGACGCTTGCCAGCACGGGGATACCTCTACTGCACGTGCTTCATAAGTCAGAAGGAGATTTCGAGATTGGTATCGGACATATGGGCTAATGTCGGACTTATGACTTTGGACTGGACTGGGTTGGGATGCCTTCTCAATGTTCTCTTCCTCTTTTTTTAGGCATCTCTGTTCTTCTGAATCTTTCCTTTCTCATTTCACACTGTGTTAAATACCTCTCTAATGCATGCTACCAATGGATTCCAGTGATGTGTTCTAAGTTCTTTATGCTATCAATTTTTTTAAAAAAATCGTTCCATCATTTATTTGTAGCACACTCTCAAGAATAGTGTCGGTGTCTTTTCCATTGATATGAGACACATAAAAAGTACTCAATTAACATTTATTTGATAAGCAAAATGAATATTTTGATAATTATATTTTAGAAATATTTCTGAAAATAAATTTTATCAAATATTCTCTGATTATAGACATGCACTTTGAATTAATTGCATACCTCCTTTCAAGCATTATGTAATGTAACCTATAATACCCTTTATTGGTATGTTTATTTGACATAATGAAATATGAATTTTGATGTATAAAAATTGAGAAGACATTCAAACAATAGATAATTATACTAGAAACAACTCTTTACTTGATTCAATAGATTTAAAGTGACTGTTAACCTTTTAAGTTAGATTTATACTATCAATTATACTTAATAAGAACATTTTTATCCTCCCTCTAACAATTTTTTAATTAGCTCCATTACAGATTTTAGTTTTTTATAATGACAAAGATGCACATCTAACAAGATAGTTGCTACCAATGTCTTAATATTGATGTGCTCTATAAGAGCGAAGTGAAAAAAAAAGTGAAGATTCTTCCCATATTTGAATTCATTGTTGTGGAAAGGTGTTTATAGGCAGAGTTTTAGAGATACAAAGGCAAATCTGTACATGTAAATGTACGTTTTAAAAATCAAAATAGTGCTGTTTGAGGACATAAAATGGTATTTAATAAACATAAAATGTGGGAACCAGAAAGATTTCTCCCAAGTTGTCTCCCCCAAATATATGCCAAATCTTGCTGCTTGCTACACATTGTAAATGACTCTACACTTGGAGGTCAATGAAAGTAGGTCATGTTATGCTCCTTAAAGGTTATCAATTATCTAGAGCAGGGGTTGGAAAACTTTTGTGACCTGAGAGCTTAACCTGTCCCTACTAATATCATTAAAATCACTAAATAGCCTTAGATATACTTTTCCAAACTAATGAAATCACCGTGATCTGAAATAATAACCTTAAGCTGTTTTTAATGTTACTTCAGAGTCGCACATTCATACTGAAAGAGCCACATATGGTTCCCAAGCCATGGTTTGCTGATCACTGATCTAGAGCAATCAGACTGTGCAGTCTGTCCCACCCTATGTAGGGCCCACCCTTTTCTTATAAGGATAGTAACAGACTGTTTCCTTGATGGAGATCTCAGGGAGGTCAAACCCACTCGAGGGTGACCAAGGTTAGGCCACCATCATGAATCTAAGGTCTGCCCTTCTTGTCACATGTATACTCCTAGTCCCTCCTGTTCCTATTACGTGTACACCCCTAGCTCATCCCCTTCCTGTGATGCTTATGCCTATTGTACATCCCCTTCCTGTGATGCGTATGCCTATTTTATAGCCCCCTTCTGTGATGTGTGGTTACCAGTAATCATGCCATCTGCATGGGCCAGAGTCTAATCAGGCAGTCCCCTGGACTCGGCAGCCCCCTGGATCAGGCAGCCCCTTGAACCCCTTTACACCAGCCTCACAAGGAGATGAACAACCTGCTGAACTTTGCAACCCCTGCCTCTGGCATCTCACAGAGCTGATCTCCCCAGGTAGGGCACAGCCTCTACCCTGGCAAGGCACTGAGCCTCCCTCTAACATTACGGGAAGCAAGTTTGAAAAAAGAGATGATTTTCTCACAGGTCACCTCCCAACGTGAAACTTGCAAACACAGCGCAAGAAACATCCCCTTTCTTTCATCAGCCTGCATGCCTGTAGCTCAATCCATATATGTGTGTGTATGTATGTATGTATGTATGTGTGTATGTATATACTATATCATTGCCACAATACAGGCGTGGCTTCCCTGGCCTAACTCTTGGCCTCGGAACTGCCCAGGAACTCAAGATTTTCCTGTCTGTCTCTTTCTCTGCTTTCCCTTCTCTTCCCAAAAGTCCTTCACTATCTCCAATAGAATATATATATATTCTATATATATATAGCTTATATATAGCTTATATATATAGCATATATATATATATGCTTTTCATCCCTAAGTAAGCTCTGTCTCCTTCCTGTGGCTCCATCTCAACCTCTGACCCCATAAGTAGATATAAGCTTTGGTTAGCAATAAATCATCTCTCTCCTCTTCGCTTTCCTGGTATTTTGACCCACACTGTGTGCAGACCTGGCTGTTGAGACCACGGCCGTCCAGAAGGTGAGCATGCTACCATGAAACGTGTCTGACTCTTTCATTTGGCGCTCTCACCATCTCTCCCTATCAATCTATGACTTTATGATAATCTATATATCTCAACCATACAATTGCACTTACTGGTTGATGCTTCCCCCACATATAAAATATATCATTTTATTACACAAGTAGGGTAAAATTTCTATTGAAAAATAAGTACATATCAGTTCTCATTTTGTAGTGAATATTTGAGTGAGTAGGCTGGAAAAAAATCAAGAGAGAAATAATGTGTGATTGATAACTGGAGTTGTGGGATTTTCTTTTGACCACTTCTAATATAAACTTCAAAAAAGCACTGAAGTATCAAGAATGGAAGACACCAGTGCTAACTGCTGCAGAGAAAGAATGATACCATGAAGCAGGAAAATCGCATCGCTTTCCGAACAAGCAGAACCGAGGGGCAGTCTGTCAAGCTTCCTCAGTGGAGCTCCAGGACCTAGGTAAAAGACTGAAGAGGAAGTAAGAAGCTGACCCCAAAGAGGAAACACAACAGCAGTGTGGCTTTTTAAACACATCAGAATGAAAAAGTGTTCCTGTCACCATTAAGACTTTATCTGAGACAAAACAAATATAAAAATACACAGAACTTACTGACAATGTCTATTGACTAATGATTTAGGTGAGTACTACCTAACAGGTATGATACTTAGTGGTACAGAAAGCTAACAAAGAAGAAAACGAATCTTCTCTCATTTGATACAATATAATTAGTGACAGAAGACAGAAAAAAATCACATTCATTATTTCCTGATAAAACATAGACATTGGAGAAATAGAACTATGCCAAATTAATATAAAGACAGTTGTGTCCCAGGACAACCAAATATTCAAATTTGCTGCTTGATGTGCCATATCATGGTTTCAATAATGTGCCTTCTCTTACTGCTGTTTCCCATTCCTAAGACATGTTGTGACTCACTTCTCTGATCCTTTGTTATGACTCTCCTGGCACATTTGTTTTATTTCATTTCCATCTTTAATGTAACAGATTAATTAGACCGCTTCTAATAGTTTATTTAGAACAATGAATCATAAATGTCAGACAATCATATTAAAATGTCAGTGGAATCAAATGATAACATGAAGCAGTAACACGCTTCAAAGATACTTCTACAAACTAAGAAACTGAGCAGTATGCTCTTTATGAGATATATTAAAATTTTACTTTTCAAGTTTGACACATTTTATAGGAAAACAGAATAAATCATTTTACATTCCTTCTATACCAAGGTTTATGACCATAATACCTCTCACACCTCAACGCTTCTGATTTTTAATTGCTCTAAACTTCAGGAATTGAACTTTTAATTTTTTCCCTATCAAATATGTGCATTTTTCTCTTGTGAAGCTTTTAACACTGCATATTTTCTTTGATTGCAAATCTTCAAAGGTTTCCATTATTGCCATTGAAATCTCAGTTCATATGTTATTTTTTTAGTAAATGTCTAGGGTTCTAGTGCTACAGTGGACTCCATATTGCATTGCTAAATTTTGCTGGATGAGCACACCAGCATCTTCCTGGGAGAAAGATAAAATAACCTGCTTTCATAAAGATTGACTGCCTGGAAGATGCACCATTGCAATTCTCCTCCATCCTCTGGGATCTCTCTGAACTGGAACTCAATGGCCTCAAAAGTAGATTCCCATTCAGTGTACTGAGAGGACAGTGTTTAGCATTCCCATAAGCTTTCCAAGACTGTAAGTCTTTACTGAAGCCAAATATCTCATCTCTTGTATTCTCCATATCCCAATCCATTGTTTTCTAGCTTTTTCCTCTAATGTATACTGTAACATAGTGGCTGCATTAAGACTCAAACAAGATCATTTTTGTGAGGTTGACTCAGGACTGAGAAGTATTTTGTTTTATTACACATAGAACTACTGTTATTTGGAACCACCTTGATAAGCCTAAGAACAATTAACAAAATATTTTAAAAACATATAGCTCATCCAAAGAAAATAGAAGAAATACGTAGTCCATGCACTGACTCAATGATCAAGAACTAATGGTGTCAAAAGAAATAGCATAGCATTGTCCATTTCATTCCTTTCTTTGAGAAAAAAAATGCTAATGTTTACAGGTGTCAATCTTCTCTTCTGTATCTTTGAAGAGTGAAGGCACATCCTGGCTTCACCCTCATAAAGATGCAACTGATTTTTTTTTTTTTTTTTGGTGGGCATCACTGCCTCTGGTGGTCCTGGGCGCTACCCAGTCGCCCTTGGATTTGAACCGCCAAGCCCGCGGGCTGCAGTTCCGCACTCAACCACTTAAGCTACCGGGGCTCAGCCCTGCAACTGATTTCATATGAAAAAAATCATGATATTTCAAAGTACTATGGATTTTGAACTTTTTTAAACCTCCCTAATCAACATTATCTATCACATAGAATTCTTCAATATCATTGGAATTATAATACATATTATTGCCCAGGAATAATTAATGGTTCTTTTCCAAATTATTCAGAGTTTTGTGGGCTCTTCTAAGTATTTTTCTTTTACATAATATTGAATTTTTTACTTTGTTAGACAAATTAAAAAGGGCGAGTAAAAGTTTGCTAAATTGACTTTAGTAATTTTTGCAATGGTTTCTTAGTTGTTCTTAAAATGTCATTGTTTGAAATACAAATTTTGCTTTACACTTAAGACATTTTAGAAAAGTTAAAATCAAGTGATAATTACTGAAGTAAAATTAAGTTTATATACTCATTCTTTAAAGAAATCTCACATTAAACATAAAAGGTCACTAGAGTATCATTTGGACAATGAGAGTGGGGTGTAATGTCTCCATAAAACACTTAGGAGTATTAAAAGAGTGATTCCAAATTGCTTGCTTTGCAACCAGTGTATTTTAACCACTCAATGAGTTCTCATTGGATGCAGGGTCACTGTAAATTTCTTGTGATTACACATAATCTTTTTTCTTTTTTTGATTACACAGAATCTTAAAATGGTTAGTTAATTTTAAAGTATTCAACTAATTTACAACTAATACATAAGAATATTGTGTCTTTACTGTCCCTTTCTGTACACCCTTAGCTTTTTTTGGTTTTTAATAGAAAAGCATATGCAAGCTTTCAAATTTGTTGTATCTTTTAGTAAACAAAATGACTTTGTTATATCTCATATTTTAACCAAAATAATTTAGAATCAAGATTGTAAAAATTTAAGTCATTAATTTCCTGACCAAAGCATTTTATCGTTTCTACATTTTGTATCTTTAAAGTCTGTCTTATGAAAATTATTCCCAACATGAAGTTTTGTTCATTTTTCTCATATAATATGTGAGAGTCATCTAATAATTTGATGATGTAATAAATTAATAAACAGAAAATTTAAATGATCTAAGATTTAAAAAAATAGAAACTATTCTAAGAGAAGAGAATGTAAAAAATATGATAAAAATGATAAAATAATTAGCAGAAGCTAAGATTTAACTGAAGAACTATATGATGTTTTCCCCATTCATAATGTTTATAATTAATTTAAGCAACAATGTTTATTATTTTATCTGTCAAATAATTAAATTAAAATAAAATGTACTTAACTCAAAACACTCTAAAATGTTGTTATTAAGAATAGCAACATTCATTTGATGCTAACATTTTAAAGCATTTGGTAGGGATTTAGTCTTTCAAAGATGTTAGAAAAATTTTAATTTAATCTTGTCTTGCTGAAGTCAAAAATCTTTTGGACAAGTTTTTCCCATAACTTCTTGCTATATTATTTTGGTCAAAGCAAATCTGGTATTGCTTTGGTTTCATATAGTCAATTTCCCCCCAATTTATCTGTTTCTTTATTTGTTTCATTAGAAAAAGGTGATATAGTATTACATTTCTAAGTTAAAAGGTATTTTAAAAATTATAACATCTTATACCTTATTTGTGCTTTACAATGTTCATGGTGAGCAGTCTATTGTTAATTTCTTGAAAAGGAATCTGTCATTAAAGTTTCCTTTTTGTCTTAAGAGATCAGAGAGTCGCTGTGACATTTCTAGATCCTACCTTTTCTTCTTGTAATAATTTAGTAAGTAGAATATGTATGAGTACATCATAAAGTTTTTAGGAAAATGGAATGAAAAGATAATAGTTTCCCATGAACCTTTTGAAGCACCATCATATATATTCCACAATAAGAATAAGAATAGTGTGGTGTAAGATAAAATAATAATAATTCAAAACTTATCAAGAGGTCACAAGAGTGGAAAGGTGGGGGGAAAAGGAAAAAGAAGAGCTGATACAAAGGGTTCAAGTGGAAAGAACATTCTTTGAAAATGAGGATGACAGTTTATGTACAGATGTGCTTGATACAATTGATGTATGAATTGTTATGAGTTGCAAGGAAACTCCCAAAAGGATTTATTAAAAAATGTGGGGGGCAGTGTCTGGCCTCCTGTGACTTAACAAAAGGTAACAGAATCCAACTTTACAACAGTCCAAGGTTGAGTTCCATGAGGCGAGCGGCAGTCTGCCTTCCCACCCCACAGCACTCTACTTCTCTGCTGGGTGTGATGTCGATTACAGCAGCCACAGAGAATGAAAAGCAATGTCCTCCCAACCTTGCCATCGAGTTAGTTAAGGTTTATTGTACCAACCTGGCCGATAAACCTATGTGGGATTAATTGAAGGATGGAGCGAGAAACGGTTCCATAAGCCTCACCCTTCCTGTTCTTTGGTCTTTCATTCTATGATGGTCACACCAATGTGCAGCTGCCTGAGCTAATTCCCTGCTTCAGCTGGCAAGGGTCATTCCTGTGAGACCACCCTGAGAAGTCCTCGCTGAGGACTTACCCTGATGCAGCCCTGGGTGTTGGAGCAGCCACAGGGAGACCCTGCCAGTGCGGAAATACTTACACTGCCACTGGATTCAAAGACTTTCTACCCACTGGCCTGTGATCCTCCTGCATTCAGTGTCATTATGTGTTTTGTGAGTTTGAGGAGGACTTTGTAGATTGTTGGGTTTGGATTGGATTGGTTTGTGATGCTTTCTGAATGTACACTTACTCTGTACATAAAACTCTCTCTTATACATCTATGAGTTTCTGCAGATTTGTTTCTCTAGTTGACCCAGATTAACTGAGCCATCAAGCAAGGCCCTCTCTGGCCTACTGCTGTTAATGCTGTCAGGACATCTCCTCAGAGGTACTTCGGGGCCCAGGACAAGCTCTGAGCATGTTTATTTTTCCTTTATGGTATGCAATCCCCATCCTTCCTCTGACACACCTCACTTCATACTCACTGACATGGTAAACCATCCAATTCCCATATTGTAGTCTTATACACATTATTTGCATACTCCCCCTAGTCATCTGATGAGAGTTACAAAGAGCATGGCTACGAAAAGCCATACCAAGTAATTTAAGTGTGTCACATAATTTCAATGGTGAGACTGATAAAATGATACACCTTTTCCATTTTGTTTCATCATCCTTTGTTCATCATTGTAATGATTGCTTTAAGAAATGAAAGGAAGGCTGATTGCCCTCAGTATAAAGGTTTAAGGAAAGTATGGATAATCAGAATATAAGCAATTACCACCAAAATCATAATCAAGATCATAAAACTTGCTTTCAATATTTTGAAAAAATTCTGTGTTTCAATCACTCATTTGATTGTTTTTTGTGACTATCTTGCAAATTCAACATTTTCTTTTAGCCAATGTTTGCAGGCTGTAACTAACTACTTAAGTCCCCATGTGAAAGGACTCCACAATGGAGTGACATGTCAAACATTAAATGAATTTCTGTTCATTTATGTCTGGGTTTTCACAGAGTAATGAAAGATCTTTGCGAGTTTGGAAACTTCGCTTGGCTTTAAAAAAACGGTTCCCTGACTAAATGTTAATTACTGTAAATATGTTTATATTCTCTAGAAATCGATCCTTCCAAAAATTAAAAAAAATCTGCAATTCCTGTGTTAACCATATAATTAACAAGTCACAGCTACAAGACTACATTGTTCTCTTTGCCAGAAACCTCTCAGTTCCTGTCATCAGCATCAGCTCTGGGCATCAGCTCTGGACAAGCTAGCGCCACACAACCTGACTATCCTGGCTCTTTAGGTTCTACAGCAAATGCATGCTAGTTCTAGAGAAAAATGATGCCATACCTCAGAGGAAGGACCATACTGAAAACTGTTTCTTATAGAAAATTCTGCAAGCATTCTAACATACCACATGTGTCAGTTTACTGCTAAAAATCACATACAGTGCTGTTAGGGGTTGGTACAGAGAATTTGCAATGGAAGATGGAAATTGAGTATCATTTTCTCCCTGAACCAGTGACATTTTTGTTAACCCCCCAAATTATTACAACCCTATGGCCAAATGAATTTGAATTTTCTTCTACTGATCTAAAAGGGGAAAGTTATTAGCAAAATATTTTACATGTTGCAAAAAACACTTTTACTTATAATAATTTATAGTACCTTTTTGAAATTGAAATATAGACAAAATAAAAGTGGATGACAGAGGCTACGTAAAATTTCACTTCAAATAAAACTTTTAGAAACCAGGAAGACTGAAAACTTGTGTTCTAAATCTCCCCCAAAAGACAAGAAACTTCCATCAGTGACAGGTAAGTATTTGGGAAGAAACAAGAGCAAAGTGTATACGTATAGGGTTAGTAGTAGAACAACAGATGGGCATTGGAGCTCCACTCGAGAAGATCACTGAAGACAAATGTGTGCATAAGCAAAGGTAGTGAAGAAGCTGATGGTGCCTGGCTATCAAAAGATGGAGCATCTGGGGACTTAAAGGCTTGAAAGTAAACAAGCAGCCATCTAGCTCAGAAGCAACAAAGCCCACATGGAAGAAGCACACTAGCATGTGGAATCATGTGGTGTCAAAGGGATGAGATATCGGGCTTCAAGAACTCAAAAACACAACTTTGCATGCTCACTTTCCTGATATGATCCCTGAGGAAAATTTTGTGTGCATAAACAAATGTGGTGAAGAAAGTTGATGGTGCCCGGCTACCAAAAGATATAGCGTCTGGGGACTTAAAAGCTTGAGTAAACAAGCGGCCATTCAGCTCAGAAGCAATAAAGCCTACACGGAAGAAGCACACCAGCCTGTGTGATCATGAGGTGGTGAAGGGATACGGTGTCAAGCAGCAATGAGCTAAAATTATATTATTATTCATGAGGGGGAGTACAGATTGGGGACCTAAAGCCCATCAATAGGTGAGGTGACATGCTTTTACAGAGGGGTTACAAGGAGGAGATGAATCAGTTAAGATACAGGGTAGGAGCTATGAAATATGCAACCTTCCTCTAGTTCCCATGCTGCCTCCCACCCACTATCATGATCCCAATTCTACAACATAAATCCAGCTAGACCAGGAGATGTACAGTGAAGTTGGAAACATGGGAAACTTAGGATAGATGATCCATCAAGACTAGTAATAGGAGTGGTAATACCAGGAGGTTGGAGGGATGGAGGAATAGAAAGGGAGAACCAACTTCAGGGATCTACACGTAGCCTCCTCTCTGGGGCACGGACAACCGGGAAGTGAGTGTTGGGACACATTGGACAGTGTACAGGATGAAAAAATAATTTGCAAATTACTAAGGGGTCAAGGGGAAGGGGGCGAGGAAGGGTAATGTAGGGAGCTGATAATGGGGGCCTGGAGAGAGGGAGAATGTTTTGAGAGTGATGATGGCAATGGGTTTGTAAAAGTGGCCTGAATACAACTGATGTTGTTAGGTATTGTGATGGGAGTTGTAGGGGCCCCCCAATAAAATGATTAATTTTTTAAAAAAGGGGGGGGAGGGGAAAGGGGAGGTTTTTTTTTTTTTTAAAGAGGAGCTTGTATCAAGGGCTCAAGTCGAAAATATTGGGAAATGTATGTGGAAATATGTGTGCAAATGTGCTTGATACAAATGATGTACTGAATGTTGTAGTAGCTGTAAGAGCCCCCAATAAAATTAAAAAAAAAAAGAGCAAAGAACACCTGCCCACTCCACCCCCTCTTTCCCACCCTTGGCCAGATTCCAGCTGCTGGGACAGACAGCCTACAGAGATACCCTTCCCCCAGCTCTCTGGACCTCAGCAGAGGAGAGGGAAATGGTGAGTTGACACATTGTCTCCGCACCCATCTCTAACAAATACCACAAAGTAGGACATCCAAGAACATCTCTCCCCAATGGACTTGTATACTTTGGAAAATCCAATGAGCTCTTAGCTAGTTTCAAAGCTTGGTAGAATGGAGACTCATATTTTACTTGGCTAACAGAGCTGCTCATATTATTGGCTGGGTGTCTGGCATGTGTTTTGGTAAGGCCTCCATTATGTAACAAAGACAACTCTATTCTCACATGGGGTTGCCTCCACAATTATAGACAGAATTTAAAGCACATTATTTTCGGTGAACATTATTCAATCCATAACAAAATTCTATTTTATTAGAAACTCATCTAGTTTTTTGAGGCAGACAAATCCTTGGGAATTGCAAATGTTTAGATGCTGACCCAAAGAGAAGGTGGTTCAATCAAAGCCAGATGTGCCTTTAAAGAAAAATCTAGAGGTTTTTACTTCAGGAAAAAACCAGCCATTGGAAACCCTTTGGGGCTCAGTTCTACACTGACACACTTAAGACCCCCATATGTTCAAATACGTCTCAGTGTCAACCATTTGTTAGAGGTTTTTGTTGTTGTTGTTGTTTTTGTGTTTTTAGATACAAATAACTAATCTTTGTCCATCAGAATAACTAGAATTGTTCTGTGTTCAATACACCCTTTGCAAACCACGGCAATGCAAAGCATTCAATAATGTTTATGTAGCTCATTATCTCTGAAAAAATAGCCTTCAATGTCTGATTCATTCTGTACAATTATTTTTATAAACTTTGTAAATAATTACATTTACACAAGAAAATACAGAAAGCTTACAAAATAAAATTGACTTATTCTTATATTTCTTTACTTGAATTAATCTTCCAAGATACAGCAAAGCTTAATCCTGATTCTTTTCGAAAGTCAGATTAAAGTGTTATATACTTTGCTTAAATTTGTCAATTTAGATTTCAAATTAAAACTAGAGTCTATATTTCCATGTAATTTACTTAGGAAAGCTTTCACACTTAGTTGAAGGGACCTAAATGCAAACTCCATAAATTTCAGATAATGAATGAGTGCTGTGTTTAAGTTTCTGAATATCCATGAATTGGTGCTATAAGTAATTTTGTGCACAAAATTAACTCTCATCCTGAATAAATGAATGATACAAGTTGCTGAATAGTTGGCTATGAAAATTTCAATATCTTTTTCCACAACTAATTTTCTCTTCTTTGTGTTTGACATAAATGATGCATTAACAATGGAATCTCTAGTAGATTAGACTCTATTGTAAAAGACACTTCATTTATCTTGATGATCATATTTCCTTTTCTAATCTGTTTTCCTTTGCTCATATTCTTTTGTGACCACCACCATCAGTGACAGACTTTATTCCCCAGGGAACTTATGCCATGTCTTCACTATTTACAACCCTGGCTGAGTATTTTCACTCTGTAATGCTGATGCAAAGCTTTAAATGTAATGGGTGTAATAATTACATCTTTGATTAGACCGGACCAACTGCTTTTTGATTATTTAAAATAATTGCAGAAGCTGGCATTTACCTGCCTCTGTCATTGTTACCATAATCAAATGACTTCTGCCTATACAAGGTGTGATAAGGGGGTCTTTGAATATGGGTCCATGCCGGTATCAGCTGGCTTCTTGAACCTGTGAACAAAGAGGATAAGAAAAGACTACATACGAAAGCTGGGAACGGGAGGACAGAGTCTGAAGACAGCTGTCCCAAGTTTAATATAGACAGCCCTTTTGTAAGTCCAAGGCATTACATAACATACTTGTTCTAACACTCTTTGCCATGACTGAGGAACATCAATATCTTATATGAAGTTTACCACATTCTCATTCTCATCAGCCATCTCTTGAAACACAGCCAAGCTGCTTCCCATTCTGACCTTGGTAATTTCTATCTCCTAACATAAACGAGGCTACATGTTTCTAAACAATCACTATAGTAAAACACTGGTGCAATGATGTGAAAAGCAAAATACACTGGGAACTAAGGTCATCATGCCCTAGAGCTATGTTGCGAAAGCAACTCCTGTTATCAGGACAGCTCTGGAGATTGTGTAGCAAAAGGCAACTCCTGCTTTCAGGACAGCTCCAAACCGCATTAACCCTTCGGTTTCAAGGCAGCTCACAACAGATCCATTATATCTCTTTCCCTGGAAATGTTGTCAAGAAAAACCAGCCCCTAGAAAAGAACCTCATGGCTGTCTATGTAGAGGGTCAGTGGAAAAGAGGAAATCCCTCAAGGAGACGGGTTTACTGCATGCCTGCAATCATGGGCTCAAGCACAGGAACAATTGTGAGGATAGGGAATGACCACACAGGGTTTGGTTCTGTTGTCCATAAAATCACGATGGGGCAAATGGCACCTGACAACAATGCATTTCTTACCAAATGCTGATTTTTTTCTACTATTTTCTCTACTTCTCTATCATATTAACTAATATTCTTGCTTTTGTAAGTTGCTGTCGAGTTGACTAACACATGTACAATTGTTGAAACACTCAAGCCCACTATTGCAGCCACTGTGCATTTTAACTGAGGCTCATTTTCTAAACCTATAGTGAACTCGAAATGTTTTCATTGTGTAATTTTCAAAATTGACTATCAGACTTTTCTTACTAGTCTGTCTTACTCTGGAAGCTCCACTGAAACCTTCCTAAGAAAAGTTTTCTACTTACATCAAAATCCACTTCAAAACATGTGATGTGGGCTCCTGTCGGACATCTTCTGGCTTCCCTTGGGAGTAGGAAATTCAAGTCCCCATCACTATAATCCACTGATGGTGTTGAGACATAACTACTTCACCATTCAAGTTTTCTACTAATTCTGATAATAGTGAATTCTGTGTTCTTCATTTGACACTATTTTTCAGCTGAGCTCGATAATGTATTACAATGGCCACCCAGAACTCACAAACTGTACTCATGATTCTGGGATTGATTAAGGAAGTTAACAGGGTACTAAGACTCAGGGTATAATTGCTTGAACAGTACAGCCTCTTCTCAGCGGTGCTTGCCAGCAGACCTCTTCTTGTCTTCGCTTTTTAGCGACACAGCGAGTTGTCATCTTCCCTGTCAGGTAATGCCACAAAAGCTTTTTTAAGGCTGCCATTAGGGGCCAAATGGCATGCTAACCCCCCACAGTCCTCATCTTGAAGATGCTGAGCTCTAGCTATAAGTCCCTGAGTCAGTAAGCATAGCTTCTCCAGTTAGTGCTGAAGGTACCTCAGCTTGAATTGGAAAGGCCGGTGAATTAATGTCCAGCATCAGGGCAACAAACAAGGCACCACATTACAAGAAGCTGACATATAAGGCGTGGATATTTATGATTTTTTACTCCTTAAAACAAGCAGTTATCATTAACTATTCTCCAGAATGATATCCTAGAATTTTTCTATAAATTCTTGATCAAAGTGTTTACAAAATGCTTTTTTTAAAGATGTGAAGAAAACTTTCATAGTTGATATAAAATTCAAGAAAATATATATGTATATATTTTGAAATATGCAGGCATACATACGTCTAATAATTCTTAACATCAGTGTCCTACACTGATTTATACTCCCCACATAATAATTTGTCATTGTCGTTGGTCCATAATTCTAAGTAGCATGGCAGTTCAAAAATAATGCAATTATACTGCATTGTGAGAGAGGTATGGAACCACCTTAACCTGCTCACAGAGCAGATGGCATCCCCTTTTGTCTTAAAGACGAGAAAAGGGGAGAGGAGAGAGCATAGACAGGTCTGCTGTTTCCAACTGGGACAGACCTTGCGAAGAGCGTCTCCTTTGGACCCACTGTCACTATGCGAGGAATCTCCTGAATTCTGCTCAGATTGATGGCGAGACAGATGGGTAAGGAATGCTGCCCCACAAATGCCGGGAGAAGACCAGGGTCTCCCCCCAACCAGAGAGAAAGAGAAAATTACTTCTAGAGCTAACGTTTCACATTTTGATTGGTCTTGCACTGAGTGGTGAGAATGTCAATGTCTTTGGTTAAGACCGTCTGCTTGGGGGTTATAGCAAATCGACAGAGAAGCGCTAGGTCATCGAGCCAGGTGGATACAGCTGGTCTCCAGTGCCAGCTGTTTCCATGACATGTATTCCAGGCTTCTAAGGAATTGTTGAACTCAATACTATGTGTAATGACATATCTCATGTATTTCTATTTGCATATATAATAATTTTTAAATAGTAAATTATATTATTACTGCCCAAAGCTTTTTTGCATATTTAAAAAATCAAAAATGACTTTATTAATTAATCCTTGCCAGCGTTGTTGGATAGTATCACCAAATTATCCATATCTCTTCTAATCAAAGTAGAATTCTGAGAATATTTTGCTAGTGCTCTTTAAAAATAGTGAGCCCCACTGTATGTATGTATGTATATATATATATGTATGTGTGTGTGTGTGTATATATAGGCATCTCCTCCCTCTGGTGGCTGTGGGAGCTACCCAGCCTTGCTGCTGCTGGATTTGAACCATCAAGCCAGTGGGCCATAGTCGCGCACTCAACCACTACACCACCAGGGCTCAGCCCCATATATATATATATATATATATATATATATATATATATGAAAAATGTTATAAAATATTTTTAGAACTCTAGTGAAATAATTTTCTACCAATTTTATGTCAATTTGTTGGAAACTCTATCACTGGTATTTCAAATACAATAGCACAACCCAAGGTCAATTGATTTCAGTGGAGTTACAGATTAAGAACTGACTGTGATGAAAGGATAGGCTGTCCACTTCTGTGGGATTAGCCAATGCAAATCTTATAAACAACAGCATCAATGTCAGATATGGTGCTAGAAGATGAGCCACTCAAATCAGGAGTCACTGAAATATGAATCTTCTCAAAGTAACGATAATAATGAATACAGTAAAATTTTCTAGACCTCCATTTATGTGGGGGGCACTACTAAAGAAACAGTTGAAAACATCTGTTCATGGAATAGAAAAGTATGAGTACAAGAAAATTAGAAGCTGTCATAAATGAAAAGAAGTGAATAAAGATCAATATACTGGATTTTATGAGATGAAATGGACTAGTATTGTACACTTCAAAACAGATAATGTTTGATATACAGGGAATGACAAATTTTAGTGGAATGACTTCATCTTTAAAAGAATATTTTAAGAGCTTGAAGTCCAATGCTATCTGTGATAAGATAAAATCTATACACATAAATAAATCCAGCTATTACTATTATTTGGATTTACCCCCCAATCACTAAAAAAACTGAAAAATCTTACCAATTTTTGAGTCCAAAATGGATTAAACAGCAATCAAGATGCATTGATAATATTTTGCAGTAAAATTACAAAAGTTGGAAGGAAAGAGGAAGGAACAGTAGTTGGGAAATATAGCCTTGGTGAGAGAATTAAAGCTGTAGATCATGTGAGAGAATTTTATAAGACCAACCACTATTTTATTGTGAATATCTTTATAAACAAAGAAAAGAACAAGTATACAAGTGGACTTCTCCAGATGGAATATGTAAATCAAATGGACCATATTTGAAGTGAGGATAGATGTTCAATATTAACAACTAAGTCAAAGCCACGGACTGACTGTGGAACAAAGAATTGCTTATATCTATGTTCTAGTTGAAGTTGAGATAAATTAAGACAAGTCCACAAGGGCCACAATATGCCCTTGAGTTAATCTCAAAATATGCTGAATTTCAAGCATATCTCAAGAACATATTTCCGTTTGTTGCCAGTCATAGAAGTCACAAGGAGCTGTAAATTGGCATCAAGAATATCATACTTGAAGAAAAACTAGATCGTGAATGAGACAGCCTCACTTTTAGATGAAATTGATTAAGGTTGAAGAAGTGAGGCAGTCATGTACTCTTGTGTCAGTTTCATGATTGAGAGTGAGAAACACAAGTCTCAGTCCTTGGGAGATATTTGCAGCTGACAAGACAATATGGCAGCATGTTGATAGACCCTGGGTTCTGGAAACTGGAGGAGCTGGAGAAACCACATAGATACTCCTGCCAGTGTTGAAATGCTTAAGAAGCTACAGAGAGGCCCCAGCCAGCACTGAGGTGCTTCTATCACCAAGACTCTATGTCCACTGGCCGGTGATTGTCCTGGAGTTATTGCATGTGCCTCGTGAATCTGAAGAAGATTTTGTAGACTGGTATCAGACATATGAGCTAATATCAGACTTGTGGTCTTGGACTGGATTGGGTTGGGATCCTTTCTCAATTTTCCATTCCTCTTGAATATAAACCTCCCCCTTACATGTGTTATATGTGTGTTTATGAATTTTTTCCTTTAGTCTCCCCAGACTAACACAGAAAGTGATTTCATAAAAAATCTAAACATGAGAAAAATATCTGTAGGGACCAGTGAAAACTGTGTTCCTTCTGTTCTTAAATTGGAATGATTCAGGTTTGAACCTCGGAGCATGTGGAGCTGGACCTGCCATATTCTGAAGAATTTGTGATGTGAAAACACCCTTTAATCGGTCATGCCAAGGATGCCATTTTCTGCACATGGGATGCATGCTGGCTGTTTGCACCATATATTCCACTGCAAATATACACATGGGTTTTTTTTTAAAGATTTGAGGTGACATCCTCCTGGCTTCTTGCTGAGTGCTTTGCAATAAAACAACTAAACAACTCTCTTTCTCTCTCTCATATATATATATATATACATATACATATACATACACACACATATATATGTGTGTAAGAAAGAAAAAAATTAAGGTGGATATTTGAAAAGAACTTGCTTTTGATCTTAGAAGGACAAAATTTATTTGAAGAAATGGTGAAGCAAAGGAGATGAACAGAACATTTCAAAGGACAGACTAAGAAGACTAAGGGTTATAAAAAATGTACAAATCCCTGTAATTAGAAAATTAAAAAGGACACACTCATTCAATACAAAGCAGAAATAAATGAAAAAAAATCAAGCCTCAAGTTTTAATATTGCATAATTCTAAAGACAAAATATTGAATGAAACTCAGGTAACATCAAAAGGTGAAAAAAATGTACAGAGTCTATTGCCAGTACCCCAAAAAAACTGGTAGACACCCAACCATTTCAAGAAGTAGTGTATGAGAAAAAAAAGTATGGTATTGAAGGGGGAAGTCCCAGCGCACTGAAGGTATTACTGGAAAACAAGACACAAAAGATTGATGGAGCACAATGGAAATGTTTCAAGTTGAAGCACTAGAAACATACTATAATGCAGAGATGTGTGGAAGACAGCTAATGAACTGGCCAATCAACTGAAGGAGATCCATACTTCTTTTTTTAATGGTACAAAGAAAGAATGCAAAAATTATCTAACAACATCAATATCACATGCATTGTGTTGCTGAAGATCATTAAACAATTATTGTAGCAGTATTTTCACAGGGAACTGCCAGAATTTCAGATTGTATTCAGAAATATTTATGGAACAAGGGAAATTATTGCTGTGTTACAATGGTTAGGGCTGAAAGAAGAGACTACCAGGAAAAGGGTTACTTGTGTTTTAGTCACTATGCAAAGAATTCCTCTATGTACATCCTTAAAAAGAATAAGAATTCCAGAACACAGAAAACTCACTGTTCTCATGAGGAACTTTTACATTGATGAAGAGACAGTCATTTGAGCCTAAGAAAGGGAATACTGAGTGGTATAAAATTGAGCAACATAGGTGCCAGGGATTTATCTTATCAACATACTTATTCTTGCTGTAGGCTGCAAATAATCTACAAAATGGTCATATGAAGAAAACACAGGATCAATGTTGGGGGAAGACTTGTCAATTTGCATATGACATGATATGTAAATGACACAAACTTACTGAAAATAAAGAGAACACTTGAAACACTTGTTGATGAAGATCAAGAACTGTAGTCTTCAGTAGGGATTACAATGTAACAAAACTAAACTCCTCCAGTAGATAACATCATGGTCCAATAGATAACAAGATGATAAATGGATAAACTCTTGAAATTGTCAAGGATTTCAGTTTGCTTGCAGTCATTGCTCATGGAAGTGTTGGTCAAGAAACCAAACAGTAGGCTGCATTGGACAATTCTACTGCACAGAGTTCTTTCACGTGTGGAAAGGCAAGCAACATCTATGCTGTGCCTGGCCCATGCTGTGAAATTTTTAATTTCTTCATTTGCCTGTCAATGTTGGACCTGGAATAGGGTAAAATGAAAATGACTTGGTGTGTTTGTGGATGAAGAACAGTGCAAGCACCATGGACTTCCAAAAAGAATAAGAAAGCATATCTTGCAAGAACAGCAAGAACCTGAATGGTCCTTAGCAGAATGCCCAGTGTACTTTGTTATTCTGGAAAAGGGCAATGAAAAAGAGGAAGACTCTTAACATGATCAATTGACATACGAGTAGTAAAATATGGAGTCAAATCTCACAAGAATTACAAGGATAACATAGGATCAGGCCATGGTTCCTTCAGTTCTACATAAAATCTCTAATGGAGAAAATTGCCTCAATATCACCTAACTGCATATAACATTTTACACTCCATCAAGAAAAACTTAAAATATTTAATAATTAATTTGTTTAGTATATTATATATTTCCTTTTAAAGTGAAAGACATTAGAAGCTGAACAACATAACTTGGGAAGTTGCTTATCAATCAAAACACACAAGGAACTTTTCCACAAATATTATTTTAGTTGATTTAGAGTTTTAGAGGTAGTTGACACCCTTTAATTAAGTTTCTCTTCAGCTAATGAGTGGTGGAAAAATAAAATTTATCATGTTGTAGCTGCATTCACACCAACAGAGAATGAAAAAATTATAAACACACAATATCTTCTCAATGTATTTCAATGGACTTTGACTTCCAGATAGCAATGTACTTGTGCCAAAATAGGGACAAATTATTTTGTATTAAAAAGTAAAAAGGTGCAAGGGCAGTGCACTATTTAATGTAATTTTCCTTGCCAACATTAAAACTCTCACCAAATAACTTTCCCTGCATGGATATAGAAAGAAAGTAAGGAAAGTTGGTGCTAGGATTCATCTGCGAGTGATAGAATGCCACCTGCTCTGTGTCCAACAAACCCTCTGAGAATCAGGAGGAAGGATCGCATTACCAGCAAGATTCAGGATGAAGTGTGTCCTCTGTACTCAAAATCTCTGCACAGTGGACCTCCTGGATCCAGATGACAGTTATCACAACAGAGGAATGGCAACTGCCCCAGGAACCAGAGCAAGAGAGAGATTGGTGGACTTCCCAAGGCATAGGACAAATAAAACCGAGTGTTCTGTGCAGGAAGTGGACTAGTAGAGTGCAATGTCTGTTAGCACTTGATTGTGGAAGCTGGGATTCCTGGCCCACTAACACAGAGGTGAGAGCCTTAGGATTGAGGCTTACCAGAGTAGGGTGCCTCTGGGTTCTACAGCCAACGGATACTGCTGATGGACCCTGAGTCCTGGAAATGAGAAGCCATGGGGAGACCCCAGCCAACACTGGGATGCTTCTACTGCTGCTGGATACACAAGACTCTGTACCCACTGTCCTGTGATTATCCGGACTTTATAGACTGGGATTGGACATATGGGCTAATATTGGACTTAAGATCTTGGACTGGACTGGGTTGGGATGCTTTCACAATGTTCCACTTCTCCTATATATAAACCTTTCCCTTACATACATATTCATGTTTATGAGTGTGTTTCTCTACTCTACCTGAACTAACACAATATTCTTTCCCTTAAGTCTGCATCAGCTTTAAAAGAAAGTGATAAAAGTGAAGAAGACACAGTGCACTTTCATGGATGAGACAAAAGTATATTTTAAAACAAAATTCTAATTTTATGCTTACTACTCATGCTATGTTCTGAGAGCGAGAATGTGCTAACTTCCACAAGTCATTTATTTCATGCCTGAATATGTTTATGAATAAAGGAAATGGAAGATACAGGCACTGGTTGTAGATAAGTTCGCTTATAATCTAGGCACTGCCACTAATCATGTGTGAGACTCTGAGGAAGATATTTAATGTCTCTGGCAATGAATTTCCAATTTATTTAAGATTATAAAGCCTTGGCATACTACAAAAAATGATGCGCTTTCATTAAATTAATTTTTGTTGTTTGTCTTTGTTTTCTTATAATACAGATTCATGCTTATTAATTTTCACTATTATATTTTTTGTAAAGCATTGTTAATGAAAATATGTGAGAGGAATCCTGATAATCTTCAATAATTTTATGAAATTTCAATTATATTAAAAACAATTTTTAAAACATCTTTTCCAAAATCTAGGAAATATTTTATTCCATAAATCCCATTGAGTTAGTCCAGGTAGACTAGAGGAACAAATTTCAGAGACACACATATAGGTATAAGGAAAGGGTTTATATACAAAAGAAATGTGGCCCTAAGAAGGTATCCCAACACAGTCCAGTGCAAAGTCATAAGTCCAATATTAACCCATATGCCCAAAATCAGTCTATAAAGTCTGCTTCCGACTCAGGAAGTCACAGGTCAGTGGGTGCAGAATTCTGGCACTGGGAGGGGTCTCCACATGGCTCCTCACTTCCAAGGCTCAGGTCCATCAACAGCATGCCACTCTGGCTTCAAAAGTCTGTCTTCATCAGGGCTAAGCTGTGTGGTCTTTCCACCAGCTACTCCAGCCTCCCAGCCGCCGCCATTCTGTGTTGCCTGTGGTTAATCATCTCTCAAACGAACTCTCAACAACTGGGGAAGATAGCTTCTCATCTTCATGAGGGAAATATCGCGAGATTTCCCTGGAGTCTCAGGTGAAAGACATGCCCACACAGAGGCTTCGTCTGCTACTCAATGACTTTCTCCTGATTAACAGGCCAGACTCCACCCCTACATTTCAATTATAAAATTAACATAAGCACATGACTGCCACAGCCATATCCCCTGATTAGCAAATGACATTGACATTTCACTAATTCTCTCTTATCTTAGAGTATGTTATAATTAGAAAATGATGAAAATATGAGTGCCTTAAATGAACATCATGAAAGAATTACAGATGTAAAAAACTAGAAAGAGTGCCAGTAACTCCGAGGGTGGGGGGAAGTATAGAGTAGAAAATGTAGGACTAAAAACTGAGCAGACATGAATTTGACTGACTGCCAAAATATGATTATCATATGAATATCCTTATAAACGGCATTTGGTCAGTAAATTTTAGAATCAGAAAATTCTGTTATGTGACCCATAGACTGAGTTATCAGGACCCCAACATTTAAATTATGTATTATAGGTCTACTTCGCTACTATCAATAAATACCCAGGCAAATTCCCTTGTTCTTTGTGTGGGAACTTTCTGCAAACTAGGAAATCTATTTTATTCTCACTCCTCCTAAAGGCAAATTATCCCACCATGTGTTTGATTTAGACTTGTCTAAGCATAGGTACATTGCTGCTAAAATGGTCAATGAGCATTCGGATATTGACATAAAGAACTTATAAAGCATATGGACTTCACACCTACTCTTTCACACCATTTGTCTTTGGAAGCCATCATTAAAAAAGGTTTACTCCTGAATCCTCAATGTCTTATACTAAAACACCGCTATAAAGTCTATTCCAACTCAGAGGATTCCAAAAGTAAAATACAACTCCCCTCATTGCCATCTTGCTGTTTCTAGCTTATACTGACCTTATAAGATAGTAGAATTGCCTCTTGAGGTTGGGAAGCTTTTAAGTCTTTATGGGACAAGACACCTTCAACTTTCTCTGAGTCTATACATGAAATGAGTCTGCTATATCGTTCTCTTGCTTAGAGAATGTTGGATTAGAATGGCCTACCTTTATGTTAGCAGCTGAGCACTTTATTCGCTATGCCAGCAAACATCCTACTGCTGGTCAGTCTTTTCTGACCCCAACCGGTCCTGGTGATGTCATCTGACAGAAACGTGCTTCTCCCCGGGGCTCCAGATGGATAACAGCCAGCATGACACGGGACTCAACAGGCTTTTGCTCGGCTGGTCATAGAGTTGAGCACAGCTCGAAGGCCCCTACTAATAGCAAAGTTTTTAGAGGCTGTACATCTTTATATACTGAAAGTCTCCGTTTTCTCCTCAGAATCACTGGTGGGTTACAAATGTGACCTAGCCAGCAGCCCCACATGAAATCCACAGAGTCCCTGCGCCTTCTTGACTCTGCCACCTGGGATCCTTACATGTTTTTAAAATACATGAACATTTCCAAGTGAAAACATAAGATCTGGTAAGTAACTTTGCCACAAAATGTGTGGTGAATCTGAAGTTCACATTTTTCTTATACTATGTAAAAATGATCATAGGTCAAGGCACTATGTAGTGAATATATATGAGATATAAATATATAGTTTTATTTATATACATGCATATATGCATTCAACTATGATATGTGTGTTTAAATGTATATCCATGTGTCCATTTAGCAGCATCATTCTTTAATTCATTTTACAAATCTATTGTTACTTATTGATAAGCATTCATTTGAAATGCTTTCCCCCTTATTTGATATTGTCTGAATATGGTGCTACATCTGTATGATAAGTTAAAGCTGTAATAAAATAAATTGTGTTTAGTTATAGAGAGTGATTAGGATATGCAAAATTCATAGGTGTGATAATAAAACAGATTGCTTTCTATATCATTATAATACCAATCTGAATTAATCAAAATCAATCTATTTTTATCTCTTAACAATTGTTCCTTTAATAGCTGTTCATCAGGTCATTAGAAATGTATTTACTTTTAAGCTCTAATTATGTCTGTTTGATGATTATAGTATAGTGAAGGAGAATGTCAGCTTCTTTAGTAAACTGGAAAGAAAACCACTCTGCAAAATGAAACAGAGCCTACCTAAGAAAATCTCCATAATAGCAATGCAGTATAATAAAATTTTAAAAATACAAACATTAGTATATTAAGCTGACATAAAATAAGAGTTTTTTTACTAAAATTTTGTCATTCCATAGCTAAGAAAATGCACACACAGAAACACCTTCAGAGGTCAAATTATTTATCCAAAGAAAAGACTTGTCCCCAAGAATAGTGAGAATTCAAAACTAGTTGGAAAATTGGTGCTCTGACTAGATTTCCTGAAATGAAGAGACTGCTAAGATATGATAAATAAATATTGGAAGCCATGGGTTATCAAGCACATATCGTGAATGATGAGACTCATTAAATATAAATAACTATTTAATTATTGATCTAAATTAAGATATATGGCAATTTAAAAATATGTATGTTTAAAAATTCCTTCTGTGGTTATGTACATGTGTACTGATCCTAGAACAGTTCCAGCATGATGTGGTATCCAAATTAACCTCATATCCACATTCTACTGTTCTTGGGCCCAGGCAAGTAGAACTTCCTCTACTCAGTCACATCCACAGGGTCACACGCTGTGAAGTGTCAGCCTCAAAACTGTCTCAATCCCTGGTTAGCATTTAGAGTGAGCATTTAGAGTGGATCTGGCCAAAAGTGTATCTGGACAGGGCTCCACCAGACTGAATCTCAGACCACATGTCACATGTTTACCTTCTTACATATGGTCAAGCACACATTGTAGGAAGTATGAGGGGGGAGTAGGGGTAATAATGGTATAAAGGCAAGGTTTCCTTGACTTATGTGCTGCCACTAACTGGCACCCCAATCAGTCCCACTGATCTGACTGCACCAAGCCTTGAAACAAGGTCAGACAGTACTACAGAACAGCCATCCTTGCATGGTGGCATTGATCTGCTCTAAGGTCTTTAAGATCTTTACAAGTCCATTAGCCGTTCTTGTCAACCCGATTTCTTGATTCTGATTAATGGGGAAGTGATATTGGATCTTTACAGGTAAGACCTGCTTGAAAAGAAGTCCTTTAGGAATGAGTCCACTCTTCTCATTATAACATTGGGTTTCTAACTCACCGTTCTGCTGTTAATGGCTGTTTGGATGTCAGCGGTGCAGTCACCATTCAGAGATCATATTCTGGGAAACTTGTACAAAAGGACTGAAGAGTTGAAATTCCAAAAGATGTATTGAACATGTCCTGGACCAAATGACCTCAGTTTTCCTGCATAAGCTGAATTAGCTTTGCTTGTGTAGTCATCATCAACACAGCAGAATCACAAACCTCGTGAGAGTCTTTGAAAGTAAGCATTCATAAGAAGCACAATGGATGATACAGCACCATGACCAATGAATAATTATGGATTCACCATTAAATAAATGACATTGTGAACTATATACAAGAGCTTTGATATGTATGTTATTGCTCTTTTAAAAGTACAAGACATATAATATTGGCAAAAATCAAGCTTTTTTTCAAATAAAACACAATTTGAAATGATACCTAAACACAATGAAGAATTTTCATTGTGCACCCATTGGATAATTAACAAAGATGTAAGTACTTCTTTTTTGTGTGTGGACACCACTGCCCTCGTGGGAGTAGGAGGCCCAGCCTTGCTCCTGGAGAGCTGCTGCTGGATTTGAATCGCCAACCCAATGGGCCACAGTCCCGCACACAACCTCTACGCCACTGGGGTTCAACCCAGGTACTTCTTTTTAACCATTTTTATACCAAGACACATTAATAAAATTTGGAATTCATTTCTAAAAATGCAATTTATTATATATTATATATATCTATACATTAAGAAGAAAAATACCCAAGGACCCATGCATATGAATCCTGCCACAAGGTTGCCCTTGTATAGTTAGCTATCTTTTATAAGTCTCAAGTATGTATTATTCATATACACTATATATTACTTACACTGCTGTAATTTATTAATTATCTTGCTTATTAATTGCATAACGTATTAAATGTGTTGTCACATTAAAAATAGAGATTTGTCTAACATGTGGTCCTGTTTCCTTTCTATATTTGAAGACTGGTGTTATTGATAGAAACAAGACATTTCCTAAAATAAACATGATGAAAAAAATACTGTCTTTTGATCCAGATTGCAATAGTTGAGAGTAAACACCTGGGTCTGACGCTGATCTAGCAGTGGTAGAACAGAAAGAGCATCACAGAACTGTAAAGAACATAAAACTGACTTTATTCTTGATTTTCACATAGATTTGAAAAGACAAAAACAGAGAACAGTTCTCACAGTGCTAGTCAATATAAATATATTTCATCAAGAGTGCAGTTAGTTGTCAGATACTGACTTCATTGATATAATGTATTTATATCGAATGATAGATATGTTTTATTTTTGAATTCTTATCCCTTTAGCATATATGTTGAGCATGCTAAAATAAGATACCATTTTACAATAAGAAAAAAACAATTCAAAATAAGAAATTTATGGAGAAAGAAGTCTAATCCCCTAACTTAATCTTAAGATCTAGATCAGCCAAGTCATAATCTAATTTAGAAATATCCTACAAAATACCTATTGTTACGCCTCAAAATTATTTAAATCACTAAAGAACAAGGAAGGTGTGAGATTCTCTCAGAGACCAGAGAAAACTCAGGAGACGTGAAGGTTTAATGTAGTGCTATATTCTGAACCGTGGCGGCAGCCCACGTGAAGCGCATCATTCTAGGAGCAGTTGGGACCGTCCCATGACCTGGAACCACATGGCTACATTCACTGGCTTGTGCTCTACCTGCTTCCCATTTCATTTTGTGTCATCCTCAGCCTGCCGCTAAGTGAGTCTAAATTGGGCCTCAGCAATCAAACGAACTATGGACTTCAATGAAATTTCCCAGGGGCACTTTCTTGATGCTAAATTGCTTCTTGATAGAAAGCGAGTTCTTGGTCATAGATGAGAGTCACTAGTTTGTTTCTCCAAACAGCACAACCTAATGCAGACTATTTACAAAGGAAAAGAGTAATAATACTAACGATAAAAGATTGCATGGTAGTTAGATACTTTTATGTCAACTTGTACATGTATAAATGAGTAGCAGTGGAATACAAATTGTCAGCCAGGACACAGCTTGATGCTATCCCCTTGGGGGTGTGGCCTTCTCTAAGGAAGACACTGGGAGTCTCCCTCTCTTTCTACTCCTCTGTCTTCCTGCTTGCCAGGACTCTCTGCTAGTGGTCCTAAAACTTCAGGAGCCCAGTGTGTATTTCCCCGACCTTGAATCCACATGACTCAGCACCTACTGGCCTGGGATCTTTCTGCAGTTTTTGTCCTTGTATGTAGCTACATATCAGGAGGGACTTAAGGACTAATATCAGACTTAGGGACTTGAGTTGAACTGAGCTGGAATGCTTTCTTGACATAACACTACTTTCTGTTTTAAAATTCTTCCTTATACACATATGGTAGTCAAAAGAGTTGTTTCTTTAGTAATTCTGGTTTAACACTATGACATGTAGGGTATTAGGAAAAATTTGAAGAACTATTTATATGTTATTCAAAAAGCCAGTTGTAGTAGGGGAAAAGTGAAGAAATTATAGACTATGAAATAAATGAATTAAAATTCCAGCTCTTAAATGTGGCCATGCACAGTTACTTTTATGTCATCAATCTGTGAAGCATCCTTCTAGGTAGTGTCTGGAAGGACATCAACACAAAGTAGGGGTTCAGTGAGTAATCAACCAAGACCACTGACATCGAGTCAGTCTTGCTCACAGTGACCTGACAGACAAAAGAACCTTCTAGGTTTTCCAATGGGAGCAGAAGACCTGCCCTGGTGGTTTAGAACTGCTAACGCTGTTGTTAATAGCCTAACACATAACTCACTATACCACCAGGGTTCCTTAGTAAGTGTTAAATTAGAATGTAAAATGTCTGTACTTTTTGGTAAGTTAGCATAATATGCATTGTTCTAGCATAAATTTTCTAATATGAATAAGTTCAAAGATTATTTCATATCTTGATTATTAATAGTGGTCTTTGAATATAGCACATTTTCCAGTAACTCTTGGGTTAGTTTCAGGAGACAAATGGGATTTTCTACCCCGTCTCAGAAACCCACAGGAGTCATTATACTGTCCTGTAGGATTGAGAACCCTCACAATAGACTCCATGGAAGTGAGCTTGGATTTGGGGATTTTGAAAGTTGAAAGGACCTTTGATGGCACTTTCTCCTTTGGAAGAGCCTATACCCTTCATCCAGAAAGAACGATGGGGCCATCTTTTTCTGTCAATTATCTACAACCTCAGAAACTGTACAAAGGGTCACTGTCAGTCAGAATCAATTCTTAAAGCTTATTGATAACTACAAAATTACCATTGATTTTCCAAGTGGCTCTACAATGTTCAAGTCAGTATATTATTGTCGTTAGGTGTCATCAAGTTGGCTCTGATTCATCGACCCTCTACACAATGAAAACAAACACTGCCCTGTTCTGTATCATCCTCATATTGGTTGCAATGCTTGAGCCCATTTTGATAGCCACTGTGTCCATCCATGTGCCTAAGGGTTTTCCTCTTTTCTGCTCCTCTACACTTTACCAAGCAAGCTGTCCTTTTCCAGGGAATGGCCTCTCCTGGTAACTAACATGTCTGTAATAAATGAGCCACCCTTGCATCCAAGAAGCATTCTAGCTATATTTCTCCCAAGACACACTGTTTGTTATTTTGGAAGTTCATGGTATTTTCAATATTCAACATTAGCACCATAATTCAAAATCAACATTCTTTTTTTGGTATTCTGTACTCAATGCCTAACTTCCACATGTATATGATACTATTGAAAACACCATGTCTTGGGCTAGGCATCTCTTCATACTCAAAGTCAACACTTTACACAGGTGTTGTGCAACTATCAATATAATGTAATAATATAACAGAACTGCCCTAGATTTATTTAAGATATAGCTCAGGAACCACATTTTATAAGATCTATAATGTCACCTTGGTTTCTTAAGGTATTATTATTTTGTTTCCCCCAAACACTTTATCTTCATTACAGTTGAATTCAAAATTAAATTATTCCATGTTATCCAATATAAACTGAAGGTTTACAATATTTTTGCTAATTACTGAAAGCAACTCCACCTGCAGTGTTTATTTGAGCTTTATCAGCTTATTAAAATTACTCAATCACCCCATGCAAATTTTAATTAGGATTTAATTAGAAATGCTATTTGTATAGGTCTTTATCCATGCTATTCTTCTATATGCATCTATCTAAAATGAATGCTGACTGTCCATTTGAACATTTTTCATATTAGGAGAATCATGTGAGTTATGGTAAATTAATATGACTCCTCTAGCCATGGCACTTTTAATGTTATTCTCCAACACCACAATTCAAATATACATATTCTTCATTTTTTATTCAATACCCATGAATATGTTGTAATGGGAAATATCATGGCTTGGATCAGACTCACCTTAGTCCTTAAAGTAGTATTCTAGCTTTTCAGTACTCGAAAGAGATCTGTGCATTTCCCTAATGCAACACATACTTCCATGAGCATTGGTTGTAGATCCAAACAATATAAAACCCTAGACAACTTCAATCTTTTCTCCATTTTCAAGATGTTATCTATTAGTCCAGTTGTTAGGAATCTGGTTTTCTTTATATTGAGCTGTAACACATAATGAAGCCCTCAATCCATGACTTTATATAATAAGTGTCTCAAATTCTCTTCACTTTTAACAAGGCAGGTTGTGTCATCTGCATGTTACAGATTGTTAATAAATCTTCCTCTCCTCCTGATGCCACATTGTTTTTCATATAATCTAACTTCTCTGATTATTTGCTTAGTATGCAGATTGAGTAGATATGGTGAGAGGATATAACCCTGATACACACCTTTCCAGATTTTAAATCATGCAGTGTTTCCTAGATGCTTTCCCACTACTGTCTCTTGATCCAAGTACAAGTTCTATATTGCAATATGACATGTTCTTGAATTCCCATTAACACTCAAGATTATCCATAGTTTGTTATGATCTGCACAGTTGAATGTGTTGGCATAATCAATAAATCACAAATAAACATTTTTCTGTTATTCTCTGCTTTCAGCCAAGACTCATCTAACATCAGCAACAATATATGTACCTAGTTCCAAGTCCTCTTCTGAATCCAGCATAAACTTTTGGCAGTTCCCTCTCAATATACTACTGCAACCACTGTTGGATGATCTTAAGTAAAATTTTACTGGTATGTGATATTAGGGATATTGTACTATAGTTGAGCATTCGGTTGAGTCACCTTTCTTTGGAATGAGCATAAATATGGATCCCTTCCAGTCAGTTGGCCAAATAGCTGTCTTCCAAATTTCCTGATACGACAAGCAAATGCTTCCAGTGCGTCATCAGATTGCTGAAATATTTCAATTGGTGTTTCATCAAATCCTGGAGCCTTCCTTTTGGGTAGTGTTTTCAGGGAAGCTTAGACCTTTTCCTTCAGCACCCTTCTTTCATGCTACCTCCTGAAATGGTTGAATGTCAATTAATTATCTTTGGTACAGTGACTCAGTAAGTAATCTCCATCTCCTCTTGATGCTTCCTTCATCATTCAATATTTTTTTTATAGAACCTTTCAATATAAATATTGAAAGTACATTTTTCTTAAATTACCTCCTTTTCTGATATGCTGAGTATGCTCTTCCATATTTCTACACCTGTAGGAACATTTGGGACATAATTCTCTTTCTGTACACAACACATACAAGTGGCACTGATTCTGCTTCTTTAGAGAACTCAACCTAGCCCATTATAATACAAACCAGTAGCTATTGTTCCATTTTGGAAAACATTCGCTACTATGCTGCTGGGCAAAAGTAGGGTGGGGAGGAGGTTTGTATTGAGTGGGGGTTGGCAGGGGTGGGAGAGTGCAGGTTGTTTCTCCAAGGGCATCTTTAAGGCCCCAGTTTAGTAGAGGTTATGAACTAAGCCACATCCTTTGTTTCCTAGGCTACTGGTATCTCTAAATTTACCCTGATAAAGGGTGTGACTTAAGATATTTACTTGGGGGGAGATATAACTGCTAGTTCTAGCATAAATGGAAAAATAAACCTCTATTTCCAGATTGCCTCTTGGTAGAAATAAGATTTGCTGTGAATTTTGAACATATTTTTGACTTCTGACTCTGAACCTTGCATGTGTCTCATTACTGCCTGATCCTCAGAATTTTGACTGATTAGTGCCCACCACAAGGCGAGAGATTTACACAATGTTCCATGATCTTCTGGGTGACATTGCAGCTAATCATAGAACCCACGGACATCAGAGAAGGTGCTAATGGCAGATGAGCTGGGGAAATGGAGCAGAGAAGTATCTTGGAAGAGATAAACATTTGGGATATCTTTAATCTCTACCACCAGGAAACTACTCTAGTATTAATTCTTATAAAATAAATTATTTCTACCTCATATATCACCTTTTCTGAAATATGAAACCAACTTTTCATTCAAATAAACTCGGGATACCCAAAAGTTATTTTATTTCATTTCAAAACACCACAAGAACTTTCTTCTCCAATATTTATTTATAAATAATATATTTTAGTCTACATGTATTAACCAATATTTTTTTTACCCAATTAAAAATAAGCAGCAAAACCTCATTGCCCTTGAATCTATGCCAGATCATAGTGACCCATTAGGATCAGATAGGACTGCACCTGTGAGTTTCTTCAGCTGCATCTGTTTATGAGATTAGAAAACTCCTTCATTCTCCTACATTAACCAATATCATATATGAATATATTTATTAACAAGTAGTATATATGTGTATATATGGACCAATCCTAACTAATTAATGTTTTGGAGGCATATAATCACTGGAATGATTCAGTAAGAATACCAGGATAAAGATGTTTTTCATTTAAAGATGTACTTGTTGCCTATATACAATTGATGAAATGTATGGATCATGATGGCCATTGTATGAGCCTCCAATAAAATGATTCATTAAAAAAAGGGGGGGGGGAGGAACTTATTACCAAGGGCTCGAATGGAAAATATTTTGAAATGAATATGGCAATATGTGTACAAATATGCTTGATACAAAGGGTGTATCGGATGCTATAAGAGCTGTAAGAGCCCCCAATAAAATAAATGAAAATAAATAAATAAATAAAAATTTTAAATCCTAAAAAAAAAGAATCACATATTCAAGACAACAAGTATGCAAATGTGGTCTGCATACAATTCACATATGTATTGATCGTGATGGGAGTTGTATGATCCCCGCCCCAATAAAATGATTTATTAAAAAAAAGGGGGAGGAGGAAAGAGGAGTTTATACCAAGGGCTCAACTAGAAAATATTTGGAAATGAAGATGGCAACATGCGTACGAATATGCTTGATACAAATGATGTTCAGAATGTTATAATAACTGTAAGAGCCTGCAATAAAATCATTGAAAAAAATAAATAAAAAGTGAAGCTGATACCAAGGGTTCAAATAGAAAGTAAATGTTCAGAAAATTATGTTGGCAACATATTTACAAATACGCTTGATACAATTGATGTTTGGGATGTTATAAATGTTGTAAGAGCCCCCAATAAACGATTTAATAAAAATAATAATAAAAGATATAACAACTTCCATTGAGTCATGGCAAACCTATAATTGGCTAATTAAATATATGAGAAGTATCAAAGTTAAGAGAGAAAATGGAGTAATGGAAAAGTCAGAAAATACATTGATGGAGGTGAAGAATGTTATCTATATAAAAGATGAAATAGCACTATTTCAAATGGAGATGGAGTCTCAGTTTATGAGAGATTCTCACACATAAAAGAAAGTATTTTCTATAGGCTGCAAAAGAGACAAATCTAAAATTTCTAGACAAATGATACCTAAATATTAATGATCTGGGAAAATGATGCCACATTAGTACAGGATTTTCCAAAATGTGAAAAGTAGTTATCCAGGTTTGGACAATACAACATAGAAATATTTTTCTCTTCTAGAAAACCACATGGTGTTTTTAGAACAATATCACATGTTCAAGATCTGCAAATTTAGAAATAAAAAGAAAGGAAAAGAAAAAGATGGAAAATATAAACTCATAGTTAGATTAAAAATTGAAAGGCCATCTTGGGAAGGAATCATCATCACATTAAACTTTAGAATTATCCACAATTCAAAGCAGAGTAGATAGAAATTATTTAACAACCAATTTTCAAGTCAAATAGATTTAGATAAGTTCAAACGCTAACTATTAAAGTCAAAATAGAAGAGAGAGAACACTAAGCAGCTTAGAGTTAGAGTGCAAACTGAGAAGGATAAAGAAGAAAAGAAATCTGTTGACCACTAGACTATTATCTGAAAGGTTTTCTTTTCCAACCGACCCAGAGAAGCCTTCAAAAAGAGGCCAGCAGTCTACTTCTGAGAGGCCAAAATCCTAGAAGGCAGTGCTCCACTGACTAGAATTGAGGGTGTTGATTTGCTGTGTTTTAGAATGTATTTGACTGTGACTGAGAAGAAAGTAGAGAGATGGTTAGAATTTATAAAATGTAGCAATACTATTTAGATAATATGTAACCATCCTTTCCCTCAGACCAATTTTTATTAAGTCCAAATTTCTCATGGCTATTAATGTTAAGGGGGCAGTTGAAAAAGACCATGATTACTTGATAGCAGAAAATTAAACGATTAAATTGGTAAGCTGCAACTTAAATATCTGGGTAAAACAAGTCAAAACAGAAGAAGGAAATAAAAGGACAGCCAACAAAGCATTGAGTAAAGTGAGTCAATTCTTAGAGTTTGTAATAAAAACTAAAGCCTTAGAAGGAAGATGGGATCCAAGGGAGTTTTGTGTATTATATTAAAACATTGATATTGATCTTTAAAATTTTGTTTATCTGCTTTTTTCCACTTTTTAAAGAGCAACTTAGTATTTTGGTTCTTTTCTCCACAATCCACTAAAGTCTCAATTGTCAAGGTCCCAGAACACTCAGCAGTAAACTGTTAATTTCCAGAGCAATTTCATTCTGTACTGTTTCATTATTGTCAAGAACCAAATATATTATCCCAACAATGGCTAAGTGCTGTCCTGTGGATTCCGACTCATAGCAACTATGCGTACAGCAGAGTGGAACACTGCCCAGTCAGGATCCCTCCTCACAATTATTCTTGGTTGAGTTCATTGCTACAGCCACTGTGTTAATTCTCCTTGTTGAAGATCTTCTCCTTCCCTGCCCATCTATTTTACACTGTCAGTGTGATGGCTAGGTGCTGGGCTGCTAACCAGAAAAGTCAGCAGTTCTGAAACCACCACACTCTGCAGGGTTTTCTATGCCCATAAACAGCTACAGTCGCTTCCAGCACAGATAAACCCCTCAGGACCAATAATAGAACTAGTGATATTAGGAGAATAAGGGAAGGGATAGGGGCAGTAATGATTGACATATCGCCCCCTCCCAGGAGGACAGACAATAGAAAAATCGGTGAACGGAGACAGCAGTCAGTGTAAGACATGAAAAGAAAATTATCAAGGGTCTGTGAGGAAGAGAGTGTGAGGGAAGGAGGGAAAAAAGAGAGCAACTGATACCAAGATCGCAAGTTGGAAACAAATGTTGCAAAAAATGGTGATGTGCTCAACAAAATATATATATTTAGATAGTATATATATATATATTTAGATAATATAGATATAAAATTCATAAATATATCTATGAATGGTGGCATGGGCTGTACAGACCCCAATAAAATGATTAACAAAAACAAACATATCAGCAAACTCTAGCACATATACACAATGAAGTATTATGTTTTACCCAAAAGTACTGATAAACACATGAAACACCTGGAGGAAATTATGCTTAGCATAGTCAGTCAATCACAAAAGGAGAAATACAGCATGAGTTCCCTGAGGTATGTATAAGAGAGAAGCTTCCTATAAGATAACAGTTGGGTAGATAGAGATTTAGGGAAAGGGAAGAGGTAGCACCATACCCAGGAAGGTACATGTTGGGTACAGCACAGTCAGGGAGAAGGACGAAGGGAGGATGGAGAAAAAGGGGGGTTGAAAGGGAAAGGATAATGGACAGAGCAGGGCACTAACCCACCTAGGTGGACAGCATGGGTCTTATCTCCACATAAGGTGGAGTGGGTGTGCAGATCCTACCATAAAGCACCCAACCGTGAAGGCAGCATGGACACATGGAAGGAGGCATGAAAAGAGAGTGCTACAGGACCAGCCACAACCAGAGCCAGACTGACTCGCACCCTGGAAGTAAGGGTGGCAGAGAACAGGCTGGGAGAGGGGCCAGAAGACCACATCCACATGGAGACAGGTGGACACAGAGGATGAGAAAGAGACCTGGTCTGGTCCCCACGATGTCCTGCCCAAGATGACCAGAAGACTATTCCCATACGGGGACATACACCACGGGGGGGGTGGGGTCTGGGAAAACAACAACAGGACTTGTCGTACAGTGACAGAGGATATTTTGGGGGGCATATGGTGGGGAAGGAATGTGGTCTGAGCCCTCAAAATGGACCTGGTCAAGAAGAGAGCACTCCTGGTTGGGCAGTCGGGAGGAGAAAATGACTGGACCTATGTTTCCTGGGAGACATGGGGGAGAGGGGAGAGGAAGGGGGATATAGACAACGTCAGGGATGGGGGGAAGAACAAGTGGTCAAGATTCAGTGGCAAGGAGAGTGTGGGAGGCCTGGTAAGACTTAAGTAAGGGCAATGTAACAGAGAGGAAGTACTGAAACTCAAATGAAGGTGAAAGATGATAGTGGGACAGGAGGAAGGTAGAAGGAAAAAGGGGAAGGAACTAGAAGCCATGGGGCACTTGTAGCGGTCTAAGGACAGACAGGTACATATCTAAATATAATCATCTATTATAAGGAGGAATAAACCCAGGTACATATTTTTATATGTTTAATACTAAGCTAGAATTGGACCTGGGGCCCCCACCCCGGCACTCCCTCAATGCAAGAACACTTTGTTCTATTAATCTGGTATTTCATGATGCTCACTGGCCCAATGAGATCACTAAAATCAAATAGGTCCATAAACAAATGTGGTGAAGAAAACCGATGGTGACCAGCTATCAAAGGATATAGTGTGGGGTTTCAAAGACTGACAATAAGCAAACAGCCATGTAGCTGAGAAGTATCCAAGACCACATGGAAAAAGTGGCTATGATTTGTCAAAAGGACCAGGCCTCAGGCATCAAACAGGAAAAACTCATATCACTGTGTGCGCTCCCTTCTGAGACAATCACTGAGGACATGTGGGAGAAAGAGCAAGAGTGGTGAAGATAACTGACGGTGCCCGGCTATCAAAAGGTACAACATCTGAGGACTGAAAAGCTTGAGAGTGAACAAGTGATCACACAGTCCAGGAACAACAAAGCCCATCATAGAAGAAGCACACCTGCCTGTGTGAGCATGAGATGTGGAAAGAACCAGATATCAGGCATCAAAGAACAAAAATCATATCATCATGTGTCCACCCTCCCGACATGATTGCTGAAGAGAAAAGAGCAGATGCAGACAGTACAAAGGAATCTGATGCCACCCAGCTACCAAATGATAAAGTGTGTTATTCCATGTAGACTAGAGAAACAAATTCATAGACACACATATTGAATATAAAGGAAAGGTCTATGTACAAGAGGAATGGAACATTGTGAAAGCATCCCAACTCAGTCAACTCCTAAGTCTTAAGTCTGATTGTAGCCCATATGTTCGATTCCAATCTAAAAAGTCTCCTTCCAGCTCATGCAGCACGTGTAGTAGAGCCATCTCGGTGCTGGCAGAGGCCTCCCCATGGCTCCTCATTTCCAAGGTTCAGGGTCCATCATCAGTATGCATTGGCAGTGGGAGCATCTCTGCGTGGTCTCTCTGTGGCTTCTCTGGCCCAAGAGGTCTAGCTCCATCAGGGCAAACCCATGTGGTTTCCTCTCTGTCTCCTCCGTTCTCCAGGAATTAGGATGGATCAGGATGCTGTCATCTGATTTGTCAGTAGACCAACTCCAAGTGGGGACCCCAGGCCCACTTGTGGGTAATAGGACACCCTCATACAGGGGAATCATGGGGAAAAGACATGCCAGTCAAGGTGCAGTGAGGTGGAGATGAAGCATACAACTTTCCTCTAGTTCCTGAAGGCTTCCTCTCAATTATCATGGTCCCGATCTTACAGATCCAACTACCTTACAAATCCAACTGGACTGGAGGAGGTACACTGGTAGAGATGGGAAATGGAAATACATGGAACCCAGAACAGATGAACCCCTTAGGGACAGTAGTGAGAGTGGAGCTATTGGATGGGTAGAGGGAAGGTTGGTTGAGATAGGGAGCCAAATACAAGTATCTATACATAACCTCCTATAGGGAGGACAGACATTGGATGAGTGGGCGAGGGGAGACATCAGGCAGTTGTAAGATATGACAAAACAATAATTTATAAAGTATTGAGGGTTGGTGGGGGAGGGGGAGTAAGAATGTAGGGGAAAGGATGAGAGGCTGATGTCAAGGGCTCAAGTGGCAAAACTGATGTTTGGAGAATGATGATGGCAGCAGGCATGTCAAGATGCTTGATACAATATATGTAGTTGTGCTTGTGAAAAGGTATATATATGCCCCCAATAAAATGCTTAAAACAACAACAAACAAACAGTTACAATCTTAGAACCCTCTCCCTCCTCCCAGGGTGGTGGTGGGAGGAGCAGTTCTAGCCTTTCCTGCATGGTGGCTCTGAGTCAGCCTTTGTGCCACGTGAGTGAGTGTTACAAACACGGCCCGCTTCTCCAGAGACTGGTCCTTCCTGATAATATAGCCAAAGAACAGAAGACAAAGTCTCACTATTTTGGTGCTAGAGTGCTTGCTGGCTGTACTTCTTGAAGATAGGTTTGCTGGTTCTTGTTGAAGTCCATGGTACATTCTTCATAGGAATCATAATTCAAATTTATTGATGCTTCTTTGGTCTTCCTTATACAGTATCCAACTTTTAGTTTGAGGTGACTGAAAATACCATTGCTTAGGTCAGGTGCAGTCCTTAGTCCTCAAAGTGACATCCTTCCACTTTAACATGCTAAAAAGGACTCCTACGGCAGATTCTTGACTAATGCTTCCATGAAAATTGTGGATCCAAGCAAGACAAAATCCTTGACAACTTCAGTTTTTCTCTCTTTATTATGATGTTGATTACTGGTGAAATTACTGGGATTTTTTTTTTTTTTTTTGCATTCAGTTGCAATCCATGCAATCCTGAAGGCTGCAGATCTTTGTCTTCAGCAAATGCTTCAAGTCCTCCTTACTTTCAGCAATGCTGGTTGTATCGTCAGTAGATCTCAAGTTATTACTAAGCCTTCCTCCACTCTTGATACCACATACTTCTTCAAGTAATCTGATTTCTCTATTTTTTCAGAATACAGAGTGAATAACTATGGTGAGGAGATACAACACATAGATACACCTTTCTTGATTTTAACTGTGCAGTATTCCTGTTCCAACAAAGTACTCTTGTCTTGTTTGCACAACTGCTTCTTGGTAAATGCACGAGCCTCCATTAACACAAAGAAATGTTCTAGAATTTCTATTCTTCTTGTGGCAGTCATGTGCGTATGTTAATTACATGACTGAGATGTAGGGGTGGAGTCTAGCCTATTAATCTAGATATAGCCATTGAATAGCAAATGAGTCCTCTGTGTGGGCATGGCTTTCTCCTGATACCGCTGGGAAATCTCGTGATATATCCCTCGTGAAGATGAGAAGCTATCTCCCCAGTTGTTGGGAGTTGGTCTCAGAGACGATGAATCACAGAAAAAACAAGATGGCAGCATCCAAGAAGCTGAGGGAGCTGGAAGAGAAGCCACACAGCTTTGCTCTGATGGAGCCAGACCTCTGAAGCTGGAGAGGCCACATGAGGACCCCTGCCAGTGATGAGTTGCTTCTGCCACCACTGGATGCTGTTGATGGATTCTGAGCCCTGAAAACAAGGAGCCATGGGAAGACCCCTGCCAGCGCTATGATTCCGCACCCACTGACCTGTAACTTCATGAGTTGGTAGGAGACATTATAAACTGGTACTGGGCATATAGGCTAATATCAGACTTATGACTTTGAACTGAACTGGGTTAGGATGCTTTCTCAGGTTGCATTCCTTTTGTGTATAAACCATTCCCTTATATCCATATGCAAGTCTATGAAATTTGTTCCTCTGGTCCACCCAGACTACAACACTTCTCAAAGTTTTTCAAAATTTATTATTGCCCACATAGTTGAACACTTTGGCATTGTCAATAAAACACAAATTAGCATTTTCTGGTATGTCTTTTAGCAAAGGTATCAGCAAAGGTATCTGTTGTACTATGACCACTTCTGAATCTAACTTGAATTTCTGCCAGTCCCTGTTTATATACTGCCATATCCATTGGTAAATAATAATTAGCATAATTTTGTTTTCATGTAGCATGAATTATATTGTTCTGTAATTCGTGCCTTCTGTTGGAATCTTTCTTTGGAATAGATACAAATAGTGGATCTCTTCATGTCAGTTGGTCAGTTAGTCCCAACAATAGATTCTATCAAATCATAATAATCCATTTCTATCCTGACATCACAATATTGTTTTCTTTTAAATTGCAGATGTTTATTTTTAATTGTATATTTTTTAATTATTAATACTTCAGAATAAGGCAATGACAAAAAAGTTAATGATCCCTGTCTTCATGAGAAATAACAGGTTAAAAAAAAGGCTAATGTTCCTTTGCATCACATGCTTCTTAGTTCACATGAGCTTCCTCAGTTCAGATTTCTTTATAACTTAAAGTATGTCCTTGTCTGCTGATATATAAATTAAGGTAAATTATGATACATTTGACATTAATAATAATTTAAGTTATAAATGTTATGTAAAATAATGTGTGCTTATAGTATACTGAAACATATATAATGCTATTGTTATGAACCACAAAAATAAAACCATCACCACTGAGTTGATTCTGTCTCGAAAGATTTTACTGTAGAGAATACAACTGCTCTATTGATGCTCATTGTCTGTAATCATTAAGAAAGGACACAACCCAGTAAGTTGGAACCTATAAACCCTTAAATTATTCATATGCACTGCACAGTATTATTTTGTAATAATACTCATGTAGAGGATATATGCATATATCTGAGTATATATAATGTATAATTCTAATAGTTGCAAAGTGATATCATTTCAAGCCCTCGCTATGCTTTATGCAGAATATTTTTTATATTATTTTCACTTTCATTTGATTGTGGGGTGATGACATTAAAATAATAAACATTTTTGTTCTTTCAAATTGTACATACAATCACAATTTTCAACGTTGTATGAAAACCAATTTTCTCACCACCATATTCCTTTACATATGCAATCTTCAAAATTCAAAAGTTTCATAGTCAAATAATTCAACTCTTAATATTTAATCTCATTTCTGGGATAAAATGATATCCAGATTATTTAATATCAAAGTGATATGTTTTCATCATTAGCTATTTGGTTCATCATAGTATTTCTATTGTATATATCTAATTTTTTTACAATAAAAATTATTTGTGTTTTATTGTCTGTGCATGTGAATTCAACTGTGTGGATTATAACAAATGATGGAAAATATTGCGAAGAATAAAAATTCCAGAACATTTAATTATGTTACTGAGAAAGCTGTATAGTTCAATGGGCAGTTGCTCCACTCAAACAAGGCACTATCTGTTAATTAACATTAGAAAAGTTGTGCATCACAGTTCAATCCTTATTCTCTGTGAATATTGAGCAAGAAATCTGATTGGCTAGACTGTATGAAGACAAAGGAAGCAGCAGAACTGGAGAAAGACTTTTTAACAATCATGCATATGCAGGTGACACAATGTTGGTGCTTGCAATCTAAGAAGATTGGAAGTACTTAATGATGAATATCAAGGACTACAGCCTTCCATATGGATTATATCTCCATATAAAGGACACAGTCCTAAAAGCTTCGATAATAAATATTATAATACTTGGGGAAAACATTAAGGTTGTCAAGGATTTCATTTTCATTAGATACACAATCCATGAAAACATTATTCAAGAACCAATATATATACATATATAATTTTTTGGGGGGGAGCATCACTGCCCTGTGACGGTCGTGGGAGCTACCCAGCTTTCCTCCTGGAGAGCTGCTGTGGGATTTAAACCGCCAAGCCCATGGGCCACAGTCCTGCACTCAACCACTATGCCATATATATATATATATATATATATATACACACACACACACACACACACACACACACACACATATATATTACATGTGCTATGGAAACCCAATTTACATACTACATTTAAATGTTATATAAATTGGTCCTCACTTTGAAACAATTGAAACAATCCCTACTGGTAGCTAATGCCTGCATCACTGTCACCTGAGCAGATTCCAACTCATTAAAAATGCTTTGAGCCTTTTCCTTATACAAAAAGTAAGCCTACACAAGAACTGTATGCACCTGTGCCAATTTACCTACAACTCCAAGCTAGCCACACTGTGTTGGGCCAATTTATGGCAAAACGACAGCTCTAAAGGCTTGCAGAGTCAGAGACCATACACAAAAACCAAAAGATCAAAAAGCAAATAAATAGAAAGCTACAGTATCATTCCTGGTCACTCTAAGATGAAAGACTTATCTTTCAATAATTTACTATTGTAGAAGATCTAAAGTAGGGTTTACTAACTTTATTATTTTCTTACTTCTCTTATTTTCTATAATTATACCACATAATTCATCTTTTTATATTTTCATTTTAGGGTATAAGGATATTTTAGCAGTACTAAAAACTCATTGAAAACTTTATCAGTGTAGGGGAAAAAAGCTTCTTCAAGACAATTTCCTAAACTGTAAAGTGATCTCCAAGGTAAACCAGAGTAATTTTCCACTTAATTGGTTATTTTCTGGAAGATTGACTCCCAAATTCAAGGTTTTTCCAGTTAAATTCAGTTGCATTGTGTTCAAAAGGCTTCTACAGAGGATTGGTTTCCTGCTGTGGAGCTGGATTTCAAAGCTAGTTGAACTAAATTACATATCTAACCCAACACTGCACTCTAAGAGCTCACAGTCATCCCAGCTACGCCTTCTATTCAATGCCCTGCTTCTCAAAAAAGGTGATTACTTTCCATCCCATTTTCATACCAAGAAAATGGTCGTCAACCAACCAACCAAACAAAACTCAATGTAGTCAAAATACATAGAAAGTTTTGTTTCATTTCCATGCATTGTAGATAGAAATATTTGAAAGAAGATAATGAATGTATTAAAATACCTTCTTTGGGCAGTGTTAACATCAATACAACCCCCACCCCTAAATTTCTGTCCAATCTCCCCATCCCACCCTCAGATCCCCAGGATATTTTTCAATAGTAGACATGATAAGATAGAGACCGAAGCAAATGGCCAAATTTTCTCAATGAAATCTGCATAGGGTCACCTTTGTGATACTTAAGGATAAGCAATTGTATTGTGATGGGAAGGGGGAGATGAATCTAACTCACCACACTGGCCTTTTTTTCTCATCATTGTAGTTTTATATTTTGTATGGCTTCTTCCTAATAAGCTCCTGTTTGTTGAGCAAGTATATCCCAATCTTTATATTTCTAGTAATGATTACCATGACCTTCTGAAGTGCCTGAAATACACCTGGTCAACCTGATCTCTTCTCAGTCAGTCTTTCGATTGATTGCATGTCTTGTTCTCTGTTAAGATTCATTGTCTGAATGATCATTAGCTAAGTGATCTCATAAAATTCAGATGAAAAGGTCAACTCTTTGAGCTAGCTGATTTTCAAACAATTGTTTTCGGAAACCATTGAGCTTAATGCTTGCTGAGACTAAGATATTCACTTCATATTGAAAATTACAAACTGTGAGATTCCAATTCCAATTTCAGTAACCATCCCTTATCTGATAATCCTAAGGCCTTTTCCCAAAGGCCTTTTCCCTCTTCTATCAAAGTTTTCCATCTCCTCCCTTTCCTTTTTTCATTCATCATTAAGCTCTTCTCAGCTTAGTAACAGTTTTCTTTTAGGTGGGGCTATGTTTTTCAAGTTCAGTTGTTTGAAGTCACCAGCTGCTTCTTGGAAACAAGACAGGGCTCTCCACTCCTAAGGACAGTTAAAAACAACAACCCGGGAGCAGAGTTCTATCTTGTCTGACAAGCGGGTGGGAGTCAGCAAGGAGGGAGTGTGTTTCTGTGCACACTGCAGAACATCAATGATTTGGGAAAAGTCCACTTGAGTTTTTGGTTTTGGCTTTTAATTTTTTTTTTAGCCTTTACTTCAGTTTCCCATGACACGAAAAGCATCCTTTTCTTAAAGGAATCCTCAGGAGATTATGACAAGTATATTACTGAGAGAATTGTGCACAGTGGTCCACTGATTTCTGACATGCTTAAACATTTTTTTGCTTGCAATAAGCCTCATAATATTTATTTATCATTGTATGCATACATATGTTTAAATATATCTGTATGTACACGTGTTAATTTGGATTGACTAGAGAAACAAATCGAGAAACACTCACATGTGTATAAGAGAGAGCTTTAAATCAAAGAGTAATTTTATATTAAGAAAATATCCCAGCCCAGTGTGGATCAAGGCCTTAAGTCCGATATTAGCCCATATATCTGTTACCAGTTTATAAGTTCCTCTTCAGACTCACACAACACATGCAATGATGCCAAATGCAGGAAAAACACAAGGTGGTGGGTGGAAAATCCTGTGGGTCCAGTGGCAGTGGAAGCAGCTCAGTGTTGACATGGGTCTCCATGTGGTTCCTCCAGCTCCAGGGCTCTGGCTATGTCAGCATAGCACTATGTGGATTGTCAAAAGGAATGCCAAGTGGAAAGAGAGGGTCCAGGCTCCAGGGAGAAAGACAGGAATTCCCAGGATGTTCAGGAGAAGGCCATGCCTACCAAGGGTCATCATTGGCTATGACTTGGTGATCAGACTACACTTCACTCTTTCACTCAAGATGACAGGAGATTGTGTGACTGCCACAATACAAATGAAGCCCAGGTAGTGTACGGTTAACCATTAAGCTGCTAATCACAAAGCTGGCAGTTTGAACCCACCAAGCTCTCCATAGAAAACAGACTTGGCTTTCTATTCCTATAAAGAGTTCCAGTCTAGGATACCCACAGGGGCAGTTCTTCTCTGTCCCAAAGGGTTGCTATGGCTCAGAATTGACTCTAGGGCAGTGAGCACATACATGGAATTCTATTGCCTCCAACCTAGATGCTTCATCATCTGTGCATTGAAAGTATAAATACTATAGGAGCCTTGGTGATCCGGTGTTTATTTGTTGGGCTACTGACTTCAAAGTCTGCAGTTTGAAATCACTACTCCACCGGAGAAAATAAAAAGGGGACTTTCTTTTCCTGGAAAGAGTCCCTGAAAGCCAGAGGGGCAGTTCTGTCCTGTCCTTCTGAGTCATTATGAGTTAAAATCAACTTTATTACAGTGATTTTGCATTTTGGTTTGGGGTATAAATACTACATATTTTAATCAATGTAAATAATTATTCTATATAAAGGCCTTACTTTTATCACATCAAATTCATTTTAATCGCATGTTATTTACTCACAATACCTTTTATTTCTGATATTGAGGGATATAGGGACACAAATAAAAACAATGTGCTATGCATTTCTGATAGCTATATCGCAGTAGCTACATAATCTGGAGTCAATTTGGGATGTGTGAGGATTAAGGTGAAGGGGTGGAGTCTAGTCTCTCAATCAGATCATAGCCAATGAAGTCTCTGTGTGGGCATGGCCTTCTCCTGAGAATTCTGGGAATTCCTGAATTTCCTCCTTGGAGACAGGGGAGACTCTATCTTCTCTCCATTCAGTCCCTGTGAGACATCCCTGTGGAAAAGACCCATGGAGTGAATGTGACGGAGCCAGACCTCCGGAGCCAGAGAAACAACATGTAAATCCCTGCATGGAGGGATTTGTTTACAATGCCACTGGATCTGAGGACTATTTCCCCCTGGGCTGTGATTGTCTTGCATTCAGCATTATTGTATGTGTTTTGTGAGTCTGAAGAGGACTTTATAGTTTGGGATCAGACATATGGGCTAATATTGGATTTATGGCTTGGATGGACTTAGTTGGGATATTTTCTTAATGTACAATTACCCTTTATATAATATTGTCTTATACATATATGAGTTTCTATAGATCTGTTTCTCTAGTCTACCCAGGCTAGCACACATATGAAAAAGGAAAAAGAGGTTGGACAAACAACTCTATTTTTTTTCCTCTGTAGTTTCTTTGTCTGATTTGACCTTGTTCTGTGACCTCGAACAGCCTGGTGATGCAGAGGGTTACTTGTGGGGTTCTTATCACAAGGGCCACAGTTTCAAATAACCATCTGGTCAGTTGGAGAACAATGGGGCTTTCTATTTCCATAAAGAAATTACAGGCTTAGAAACCCACAGAGCTAGTTTTCCTCTGCCCTGCAGCCTTGCCATGAGTAGGAATTGACTTTACAGAGACATATTTCTTTAAACTTTAAACTCATCTTTAAAATCTTTAAACTTATTTTATAGATTCATGACAGAAAATAGATTCTATTTTATAGATTCATGCATTTTGCTTAAAATGCAAAAACGTGTAAATAAAATGGAAGTTGAGTGCAGCTTTTAATAGAAACCTGGGAAATAATGAGCTGGGAATTTATGAGATGTAATATTAACAATAACAAAAAAGGTACAAAAGATTCAGCATTTGTGCAAATTTTTGAAATATCGCTTTAGCAAACTGTTGGCAAAACGATTATTTAGAGTAAGCTTCTAAATAAAGTATTTTTCTTGTGTACCTTACAACTTCCAAATAATTGCCTCCATTTTGCTTCATATTTTTTGGGAAACATCTTAATATATCCAGAAATATGTAAATAATTAATTTTAGAAAATCAAAAACCAAAACTTTATTTATAATAAAGGAAGATTGGAAACAACCTATATACAATTCAATAATCTATTTTTAATTCCATCAGTGAATAACATACAACAGTTAAAAATGATACTTGCAACAAATATGAAAAAACCACTAATTAGCAAAACTCCTCAGATTTCTGTAAAATTCCAGAAAAAAAGAAATATATGTATTATTACCTCAACAGTATAAGTATCAGAGGGGAAGAAAGAGCAGAAGTACTGTAAAAGTAGTGGTTCTTCCTCTGTGTAGTGAACATGTTGATAAGAATTGCTTAAATTACTTATGCTTTCTTTGGTTTTGTGCTACTCATATATATAGTAATTTAATTTCACTGAAGTCTATTTTTAGGCTTTTAAAGCAAGAGCAAAAATATATAAATAAAATGAACAACAGACTCCATTTTAAAAAGTGTTCTTTTGAAGAAGAAGCCATGGGAAGGAAAAATGTGTTGCTATTGGGGACTTAAACATGGTATGCCTTAGATTAGATTTTGCCCAACTGAAGGACATTTTCTTGAGAGCAGAGAGACTTGCCCATGTTATCTTTGTAAATAATACTTGTTAAACTTATAACAGGTGGTAAATGAGTCATTCTCATATAAATTAATTTTAATTATTAATTAATTTCATAGTAAAATGTGAAATATTGGAGAAATAAATTGATATTGTGAGCTTCCCTAAGTGCTTTAATTTGAAATGGAATTCTGTAATTTAGCCTGTGTAAAAAGGGTTTTCCTCTCTATAACTAATAAGGATTGACTGAAAAATTCCAAATTGACAACACTTTAAATTAGTGTTCCACCTTGTGCTTTAAAACAGTCACTTCAGTTTTCTGAAACCACCTTTCTGTATGCACATGCTGGGATGAATGATGACCTGAAAAGCATTCAGGGGCCTGCAGGATAATTCCAAGCTACATACAAAAACACTCTGACTTTTTAGTAGAAAACTTGAATCAGTAGCATATGTTTCAATCACAAACTATCTTCAAATTATTATTAAGATTAGATGAAATAATTTATTATAATTTCAACCAATTTTATTGTTATACTTATTACATTACATTAAAATATTATCATTTCAGCCTGTAATAAAGTATCAATAGATATTTTGCTTTTTTGAAATTCTCTGACTTTAAAACCCTTGTATGTTTTATAATTAGAGTACATTTTAAAATGATTGTTATAATCCTGGTGGCTATAGTGAAACATAGCTTTATAAAAAGGTTGAAAATGAGCCTGGCAAAAATTATTTTATCATACTTCAGTGTTTAATTCAAATTAAATTAGATTAAAATAAGAACATTTTAAAATTCAGATCTGACTTCCAAAATTTTCTGTTTTGTTAGTTGTAAACTCAACTCAGTAAACAATTTTTGCACAACAGAACAAAAGATTGTCAAGACTTGCTCCAACTTCAGGATCATTGATACAATTGAGTTCACTGTTGCAGATTCTGTGTAAATCTATCCTGCACACACACAGCCCCCCTCCCCTAACTCATCATCATCCAGTTGATTATAACTTAGGGGTTCAGTGGTCACACATTTGACAGTATATCTCTAGATCTGAGGTTTGTATTAAAACAAATAAAACACAAAATCAAACAGGTAAAACATATGCCAGTTTTGTAATTTTAAAATAAACTACTTGAAATAGTCACTGAGCAGCTATTACTTTCTGATGTGCAGTTCATTTTTAGACTCCCTCATAGGTTTCCAAAGTGATCATCTTTCCAGCAGTAACCTCAGAATGCAGAGGGACTGGTGGTCCCTGGTCTTTTGCACTTCACTGTTGTGTCAGAAGGGTCCCTCAAATCTCTCATAGGGAATCTTTATTTAGAACAGAGTACAAGCATTCTGCTTACAAGCATAGTATTTGATATTTTGTTCTGTTACCACTTTTTAAACAATATTTGTCTCAATAGATGTTTTTCTTATTTTATCTTCTGGAGAAAATGTTTAAATAAAATTTTTGTAGCTAAACTCTATCTACTGACCAGGGAGCCTCAAACCAATTAATTAATTGCTCTACTTAAAGAAGTCCAACTTAGTTCCTACAGCTGGAATGACAATAGAAATACTATTATGAGAAAATTAAGCATACAGACAGAGATTATGTGATCATATTTTAACTACATCGTTTTTCTCATGATCTCTAATGAGAGTGCAGAACAGCAGGCAGAGACGTGATTAAACTAAACAGCAGTGCTGCATAGTGGGTTATAAATGTACGACTGGAAGCTTTAGCAAAACTTGTTTCAATGCTCAGATTTTAGTACATAAACAATTATACTAAATGTCTAGCAAGTAAAAGGAATACTGATCATTGCAGACAATCTGCCATTGTTGATATGCTACCAACTTTGAATATAGAGAAAGTGACAATGAGGACAAAGATTAATATCAATCATTAAGTTTACTTATCATGAATTTATTTCCTAGCTAATTTTTCTATTCTCACTTGATCCTTCTCTGAGAACAGATTCTTCCCACGATGGGAAAATCCTAATATGATTCATCACATATGAAACCATACATAAACCTATTTTTTAACTATGTCAGTAAAAATTAAATTTTAGTCTACACGCAAAATAAATTTCTCTTTATTGCTCTTGCTTAGACTTTATTTGAGATCTTTATTCTAATTCAATATATTTTTAAAATTCCATTTGTTATTGAGAAGATACATAGCATAGTATACATCAATTGAATAGTTTCCATATGTGTAATTCAGTGACATTAGTTAGATTCTTCAACTTTGACAACTTTTCTCATCCTCCTTTTTCAAGTTGGTCCTACCTGGTTCATATTTACTCACTGCTTCCTTAGGTCTATACCTAATATTCTGAATTGTTGTCAAATTGATCCTATATTGAGAGATCATTCAAGAGCACAATATCAAGGCACTGGTTCTTGACTAGTGAAATTAAATTACTGTTTGCTTTCCAAAGAAGTGAGAGGGTGTTTCTGCTTTAAATCTTAATTATTATATCAAAGCATTGATTTCAATGGCTGAACCAAAATCTATTGCCCAAAAGCCACCAATTATATCAATTTTAGAAGAGAGAAAATTAATTTATTTCCAGAAATTTATTTATTACTACTATCCAACTCATACTCAAAATTAAACCCCACCAGGTTCAGTGTTATTGAGTTGAATTTTGAATCATAATGAGTGATTCTATAGGATACACTAGTTGTCTCTGTGTGTTTCAGAGACTGCATCTCTTTATGGGAATATAAAGCCATTAACCTCTTGATTTTTCAGTTAGCAAGCCAAAGTGGAACTCACTATGCCATTTGAGTTTGGAAGAAAAAACTCAGGCTCAATAGTGAAATGGGAACCAAGCTTTCATTACAGACCTATTGCCATTTCCTGAATTCCAAGTCATAGTGACACTTTAGGACAGAGAACACATCTAAGGAGTTCTCAAGAGTTGAAAGCCCTGTCATTTTTCCAGGAGAACCTGGTGGTTTTGAACTGCCAATCTTGTGTTAGCTGCCCAACAGATAACCAGTAAGCCAACAAGGTCTCCAGGAATCCTCATTTCCTAAGGGAAGGCATTTTAGCAAGAGATGTGGTACGATTGAGGGAGAACTGAATTTTCTTCTTTTTGTGCAAAGTTCACAAAAATTGAAGCATTTACATATCTAAAATATGAGAAGTGCTTATTTGCATAATGTCACAATGCTTGATTTGTTAAGAATAATTGCCAGTATTTTAAAATCATAGAATTTTGATAGATCTTTTAAAAAATCTATCAATTTGATTTGGACTTCACAGTCTCTAAACCTACTTCAGAGCAGCTCTGTCTAAAACCAGGGTATCACTCTGCTATCAAAATTAATCAAATGCGGCAATATTATAAAAATATCTTTAGTATGTGACTCAAGGGCCTATAACCTTACTATGGAAAAATATCATTACTTTTATTTTTTAACAATATAAAACAGAGCTATGGGTCTGACATGATCTTAGACTATTAAGGATTAATATACTTGGAATATCAGTTTAGCCTCTTTTTAAGCTCTCTAATAAATTTGTAATCCAAAATATGCAGTTCCAAAGCACCAGCTGCCCTTTCTAACTCATAAGCACACAGTCTCAGACCCACAGCACACTTCTACTTTGCACTGGACAGTTGCTATGCGGAGGCTACTGCACAGCAGTGAGTGTAGCTATTTCTATGAAGTTGCTGAAAAGGTACATTAATGAAAAGGTGCAGTGGGGATGTTGCAATACCTTCCTTAAAAATTTTAGAAAAATCCTGATGTATCTAATGTTGCCTTGCTTAGCTAACTAAAATGCATTCAAATATAATTTTCCTATCATCTCTTTCATACAATCATAATAATTTTCTACATTAGAATTAGTAAAGCTTCTAAAAAAATTTGCATCAATTAAATAGTTTCTATATGTTTTTCCCATGACTTCTTTAAAAGGGAAATGAATAAAAATTATGAGAAGAAATTGTGTGCTTTTGTATGAAGGAAACTATGACTACCATATCAGAAACTTACTTGAAGGAGACACTCAAAATTTCTGGATTTATGGTATGATTTGTTTGGGTTGGTTTGCTATTTTGGAGACACTTTGATTTAAGCTGTGGTTTTAGGTTATTTCTTGAAAAGACATATGCTAATAACTTCTTTAGAACACTTTCAGTGTAAAAAAAAGAGAGAAAAGAAAAGGTGTCTTTAGTCCTGCTTCTCTTGTTGATATAAATTTAAAATGTATTTGGGATTAATATTTATTTTTATGATGTGAATCACTCTTTGAACAGCTGACATTAATAGGCATATTAGTCTGGGTAAACTAGAGAAACAAATCCATAGAAACATATTTATATGTGTATGTGTCTATGTGTATATATATACATACACACACACATACACACACACCCTCACACATATGACACAGTTTTATATATAGGGTAAGTGTACATTTAGAAAGCATCTCAACCTAGTACAGTCCAAGCCCATAAGTCCTTAGCCCATATATCTGACACCGATCTACAAAGTCCTCCTCAAACTCACAAAACACACACAATGATGCCGAATGCAGGAGGATCACAGGCCAGTAGGTAGAAAGTCTTTGAATCAGTGGTGGTGTAAGCATCTCAGCGCTGGCAGGATCTCCACACAACTTCTCAGCTGCTGCTCTTCAGGGGTTCCTCACAGAGAGTGAGCCTTATCAGCTGAAGCAGAAAACAGGCTAATGCCGCTGCACCCTGGTCCAATGATCAGAAAGCAAGAGACCTGAGAACTAGAAAGGTGTGGCTCGCTGAACCATTTACCTCTCTGCCCTTCAAATAACCCCACATGTGTTTATCAGTCAATTGGGCACAATAAATCTTATTTCAATAGGTTTTAAAGTCAACTTTTTAAACTATATTAGAATTTAGACAGAGATGATATTTCCATTTAACAGTCACATGCATTGCCTTGGCAGACAAAATGGTATGATTTTTTAAACATTCTTTCTGTCAAAACGGATTGCTGTTAAGACAGTGAAGAAGGAATTTTTTCCTCAGCCATTTACTGATCATTTTTGACAAGAATAAATGAAATTGACTAGTATTGTTTTGTTTAAGACAAAAAGCAGATTTCCCCTTTCCTGCTCCTAATTAAATCTAAGTATTTCCCCTCTTCATTCATAATTCTTGTGCTATCAGTGAATACAGAGATATTAAATATTTCAGTGGCCTCAATCGCATTGCATTGCCTAATATACGTGATCCTCAAAAGCCAATTTCAATATTTTGAAAGATGGTTTTATAGACCTCCTCAATAAAATTTAAAAGATTTTATTTTAAACAAATCAATCTGCATTTCAAATAATCTAATTAGCTGCTTTTCTCTGATGAAATTGCAAGTCCAGTGAATTTTTTTTTTTTACAAAACTCTGTGAATGTATGGTAATACAAGAAAGGAATTTGAATATACTCTTCCTATTGCTAAATTGTTCATAAACCTTCAAGATTCATGGGATTTCCTATGTTTTTATGTGGAAGTGGAAGTTCAGTTGACAGCTATTTATTCAAAAGGTATCATGTAGTCTTGATTACATATACAGTAGCATTTCTCCTATTCTTCCAAACAATACTTGTCAGAACTGAAATTTTCCCTACTTAGTTGAGCAATATCCATTCTAGGACATCTCAAAACATTCTACTTCTTCATAGATCCAAGGCATATATTTTAACAATGAATCTACAGCAAATTTTATCTAAGGAAAGTAAACTCTGAGAGTAAGCCTGTGGAAATATTTGTTTGAATTCCTGGATACACTTTGCCATGGGGAGTAAATATTTGCAATTAATAGGATGTCAATCATGTATTCATTTCATATTGAAAGTAAAAGTTTATCAAGTTTTTTAACTTGTCGCCTGTGAAGAAAGTACATTTGAGAAGTGTTAATAGACTTTAAACAAAGAGTTGAGTAAACAACATAGGTAATTATTCTGTAGGGAAATGCTGTTTAATTAAAACACAGTCATTCTCCTAGCATTCACACCTGCTGCTCATAAGGTTCATTTCTCCCTAAAATAACACAACAATGTTCTCTCTCCAATCCATTTCCTTGGGAAAAGTCCATTTTGAACTTCTGCGTTGGATTTGTCTATGCTGACTCCAAATACTGAGATGCTTAGAGATATCCTCCCTGAAGGCATTCAGCCATCAGAGTACTGCCTGGTACCACCACAGGTGGGGCTCACTCCCTGCTGTTAAGGGCAATGGATTACTTCCCCTGGAAGCTTTCACTAAGTCAAGGGCAACCAAAGTTAGGCAGCCATCATGAATCTAGGAGTCACCCATCTTATCATATGCATGACTCCAACCTTTTCCCTTCCTATTGTGTGTATACCCCCAGATCATCCTCACATTACTGTATTACCTCTAGTACAACCCCTTTTGGGGAGTATGTATTACCTGTAAATAGGGAGCTTTTATGCTCCCAAAAGATATTTAAGCTTTGGTTCGCAATAAATGGTGCTCCCTCCTTCCCTATACCACCAAGAGGAGCTGAGGTGAGCACCAAGAAATGTGTCTGACTCTCTTATTTTACTCTCCTCTCTCTCTTATTTTCTATGACTTTATTATAATCTTTACTTATTATCACTCTACAATTGCTCCTACTGGACCTGCAATGATTTGTTAGGGGTTGACTGTCTGACAAAATACTTTTGAAGATCAGGAAATATATTTATCACAGGAAAACATGACTTTGTGGTAATAACTTCCTCTATGCACTTAATAATTTTATATTTTTTTCAAAAATTTTAAACATCAGGTCTAATAAATTCCAAAGAATTATATTTTTAAGAAGAACCAGTAAGAAATTTCATTGAGTGTGTCAAAAGAAAATTGTCATTCACCAAGATTTTTCTCTGAAACAATCTTATTTTAGATTTTAATTCAAATATATTTTAAAAGCTATCTAATTTGTGAAACATTCTCTGCATTGAAATGAGTTTTCTGTTCAGCAAGCACTTTCAGTTCTCTGTTGTATTCCATATTCTAAAAGCATTAGATATTCAGTTCTGTATTTTTATAGAGACAACTCGGGGAGCTAATGCATATAGTATTTAGCATGTTACTAGGCAAGGTAGGCATGGATCATTGATTTCAGCCCCAGTTTTATAGAGAAGTTGTATATGCAGCTATGTATGTATGTGAGATTGAAAATTGTCTTTCCACTGACCCTAAATTGGATTCTACAATGATGTTGGTTTTCATTTCCTCATAATTTAGCCCATGCCTTACTCTCAACTAAATTTAGCACCTTTTTATTATTTATCATTTTGATCAACGCATATGGTCCTTGTATTTTATATAAAATACTCAAGTATTGTTCTCATCTGTGTGTTTTAAGAGTTATCTCATGTGGTTTGTAACTTTTCCCCTCCCAGTGTATTAGCTTCTTAAGGCTGCATAGCAATGTACCACAAAGCATGTGGCTTACAATCACAGGGAAACATTTCTGTTTCACAGTTCGGTAGTCTTTTCTCCATTGCTATCAAACTGACACTGAACTGTTGTGACCATCTAAGACAGGGTAGAAGTACCTCACAGGCTTCCCAAGGTTGTAATACTTATAAGCAGGCTGACACATTTTTTTCTCCTGCATGGCTGATGGGTTAGAAGCAGTTAAGAGCTTCACCACTGTGTCTTCATCAGGAGCATCAGTTACTGTCTGGTAAGCATGGGATTACCGACTCACCTACAGCACACGATTCCACCTTTCACCTGACACAAAACTGTTCACTGCAAACAACTAAACAATGTCAAAGAAGTCCATGCCAACCTTGTTTACTGAATACCCCACCATTTTCAGGGTTCGCACCTCTGGAATGAGACTGAGTTTGCAGGAATATGCTGTGGGGTGGCAAGAGGACCAGATTTAAACCATTCCAGGAAGAAAATTCTGAAAAAGTGAAAAAAGCACAAAGAACAAATGTGAAAATTTCCATTACTTATTGGTAGGTGTGTTAGTTTGGGTAAACTAAACAAAAAAACCCAAACAAGCTCATATGTTTAAGTCCGACATTAGCCAGTATGTCTGGCACTGATCTATAAAGTCCTCATCAAGCTCACAAAATGCACCCAATGATTCCAAATGCAGAAGGAAAGCCAAATCAGTGATCATAATGTCTAAGCATCTCAGTTCTGGCAGGGGTCTCCACATGGCTGCCACAGCACCCAGGGCTGCATCAGTGTAGGTCCATGTGGCTTCTCTTCATGGGATCCTCACAGAAAGTGAGCCTTGTCAGCTGAAGCAGGGAACTGGCTAAGGCAGCTGCACCCTGGTCCAATGATCAGAAAGCAAGAGACCTGAGAACTAGAAAGGTGAGGCTCATTGAGCCATTTATCTCTCTGCCCTTCAATTAATCCCACATGTGTTTATCAGCCAGGTTGGCACAATAAACCACTAGCTCAATAGGTTAACACGAGTTACCACCTGCTTGCTTTGTTAATTGTGTAATCAACCACAGCTACCGGGACTATAGCCTGGACATCTAAACTCAATATATTAGCAGAATATGCTCTCCTTGAAGAAATAATTAGCAGAATAAGCTGTCAAGAAGAAATAATTTCTTATCCATAGTTTTGGACAACCCCAGGAATTTTTTGTTCTGGAAACAAATCCAACTTCTGCTTCCATCTTCATATTCCCACTTTTCATATGATCATCCTTTATATTGGATTGGCACTCACCTTTCCATAATATAAACTCATTTTAATACAACTGATGTTAAAAATATTATTATAACCATATATAGGAAGTTATAAGATTTTAACATAAGATTTTTAACATATGTTTTTGGAATTCACAAGTAAATTGCATCTTACTTTGCTTGTTCACATGTATTCATTTGCAACCTTTCAGAAAACCTTCCATGATCTTGCTCTCTAGTATAAAAATCTTCATTCACTTGCTAACAAAACATTCCTAAAAATACATGATCCACGCTGACTTGCTGAAAGAGAACATGAAGCACTTACTGATGAAGATAAAAGAATACAGCTTCCAGCATGATTCAACATCAACATAAAGAGAACAAAAATCCTCAAAGCTTGACTAATAAACAGAGAGCCGTTTGAAACGCTCAAAGATTTTCTTTTACCTGGATGTACAATTAAAACCCATTAAAGCACCGGTTAAGAAATCTAATGGCATATTGCATTACTCAAATTGGCAGCAAAAGTCCTTTTCTTACAGATCTGAGAACAAAGAGGTCACTTTCAGAACTAAAGTGCCCCTGTCCATGCCATGATATATAGTCACTTCGTATACATATTTCACCTGCTGATGCTAGGATGTGACTATGGAAGGCCAAAAAAGACTGGATCCCTTTAGATTCTGAAGTTGGAAAAGTATTAAATATGCAATTGACTCCCAGAAGAGCAAGCAAATATGTCCTGAGAGAAGTACAGTGTGAGTGCTTCACAGAGGCAAAGAGTCAGAGACTTTATCTCATGTACTTTGGGCACTGTTCTGGAGGGAGCCATCACCTGGATCACCAGGAAGGCACACTTCCTGGTAAAGCAGAGGGTCTGAGTACCAGGGAAAGACACCCAATAAGAAGTAATGACAAAGTGCCTGCAGTCAAAGGCTCAACCATACCAACAATGATGAAAATGGTACGGGTTGCTAACACTTTAGCCCATTCTTACAGGATCAGTATGAGTTGGAACCAACTCAATGGCAATGAACAACAAATTATATATGTACATATTCATCTGTGTATGTATGTGTTCCTATCATTATTCTCTTAGATATGAGAGATAGAAATATTGATGAAAACAATGTTTCAGAGTGGGGTAAACACTGGGCGTCAAGCACAAGACTGACAATTTAAACTGACCACCAGCTCCCCATGAGAAACAGGAAGTTACTTGCTCCCTAAATATTTTGCTGTGGAACCCTAATGTACTGTTCTATGCTGTCCATCAAGCCACTGTTAGGTAAATAAGTGCCTACCCCCCCCCCCCCAACCCCGCAGCCCAATCCCATCCAAGGCCTCCACACAGACTAGCCCTGTCCTAAGCAGAGTAAGAGAGCTGACCACCCAGAAAGGGTCATCACCAAAGCCGTTTTGAGCAACTACAGTGGAGGAGGAGAGCCCAGGGATTTCAGTCAGGGCAGTCACTTCAAAGCCATCTCACTGAAGGTCTTCCCCTTCCAACCTTGCTATCAAACCCATGCTGGCTTGCATGGGAGGCAGCCCAGATGAAACTCTGACCCTGCAAGCCAACAGTGGGTAAAAACGGCCCTGCATCTCCATTAGTTACTTTTCAATTAAAAAACAGAAAAAAACATAACTCCATGTCTCCTGGAGCGACTCCTGGTATTTTCTTCAGCGTCTCAACACACATAATAATTGGGAAGGACTGTCCTGGTTCACAGTGTCTCCTCACCTTTGATGAGCCAACCCGGAGTTTTGAAAACTATAGGGAAGCAGGAACGTTTCAAGGGAGAAACCCTGAGAAGGACTGGAAGGCACTCAAGTGCAATCTGCCAGGACTCTGGGGGTCAGTAAGTGAAGACAGAGAGTCTCTGGAAGCATAGCGGGACTTGTTAGACACTCTGCAGTAGGGAACCAATTAAAAACAACAAAAAGACATCTGTGCATATTGTCCCTATTCCTTTTGCATGCAGTCTGTAAAGTAGAAATGGAAACCTGGGTGAAACTCTGCAGAGAAAACAATGGGGAAAAGACTTAATCTCACTGAAAAAGGGGACTAGTCAAGGATGCCCCTTAACCCCACTGCTATTTAATATAGTACTGGAGGTCCTAGCTAATGACATAAGGCAATGGAAAGACATCAAAGGAATCCAACTGGGGGGGGGTGGGGAGGAGATGAAATTGTCATTATTTGTGGATGATGTGATCCTGTACATTGAAAATCCCAAACACTCCACAACCAGAGTACTAATAGTGATAGAGTAAAATGGAAGAGTGGCACGGTACAAGATTAACAAACAGAAGTCAATTGGCTTGCTGTATACATCTGACAAGACCATGGAAGAGGAGATCAGGAAGACAGGACCATTCGCAATAACCAAAAATAAATAGAAATTTATATATATATATATATATATATATATATATATATAAACACAAAAGACCTGTATAAGGAAAACTATAAAACCCTACTATAGGAAACCAAAAGCGACCTCCACAAATGGAGGAATATCCCATGCTAATGGATTGTCAGAGTCAATACAGTAAAGATGGTTATCCTACCCAGAGCACTCTATAAGTTCAATGCTATCCCAATTGAAACACCAACAACCTTCTTCAGAGAACTGGAAAAACTGATCACCAACTTCATATGGAGGTGAAAAAAGCCCAGAACTAGAGATCTTCTCAAGGAGGACACAGTTGGAGGACTTGCTTTACCTGATTTTCACACCTACTACAAAGCCATAGTGGTAAAAACAGTCTGCTACTGCATAATGACAGATACACAGACCAATGGAAAGGAATAGAAAACCCAGAAATAGAACCATTAGCATATAGACAAGTGATTTTTGACAAGGACCCTCAAAGCATCAAGTGGGATGGTGATGCTTTATTTAACAAATGGCGCTGGAAACAATGAAAATCCACATGTAGAAAAATGAAATGGATATCTACTTCACCCCATGCACAAGAACAAACTCAAGGTGGATCAAGGACCTGGAAGTAACCCCAAACCATCAGGACCATTAGTGAAAGAATCGGGAAAAATCTAAGAACCTTGGCGCATAGAACACAAAGGCTGACTGCAATAGGGCAGGGTACACACAGGAGATGCATAAATTGACAAATGGGACTTACAAAGGATAAAACACCTGTGTGCATCAAAAGACTTTACCAAGAGGGTAGCTAGGCAACCCACAGGCTGGGAGAGGATTTTTAGCAACAACACAACAGGCAATGTGCTTATTACAAAACCCTACAATACTCTCCTTACCTGCAAAAAAAGGAAATCAGTTAACCGTTTGAAGAAATGGGAAAAAAAACTAAGAAGAAGTTTCACTAAGGAGGAGGCCCATATGGGCAGTAAACATATGAGAAAATGTTACCAATTATTAGCCATCAGAGAAATGCAGATCAAAACAACTATGTGATACCATCTAACACCTTTAAGATTAGCCCAAATCAGAAAATCAGAGATCAACAAATGTTGGAGGGGATGTGGCGGAATAGAAACCCTTCTACATTGCTGGTGGTCCTGTAGATATGTACTGGCATTATGGAAAGCAGTCTGGTAATGAAAACGGAAATTGACCTACCTTATGACCCAGCTATCCCTCTACTGGATATATACCCAGAAGAAGTAAGAAATAAACCATAGCCAGTGGTGTGCACGTCAATGTGTATTGCAGTGCAATTCACTATGGCAAAGAGTTGGAAACAATCTAAATTTCCATTGGTAGATGAGTGGATCAACAAACTCTGGCATATACACACACAAAAGTATTGGTGAGCACATGAAACATGTCTTCTCATGGGAAGAGCTGGCAGAAATTATGCTGAGCAAAGCGAGTCAATCACAAAAGAAGAAGTACAGCATGAGCCCACTGAGGTAAATGTAACCATTAAGGTAGGTACAGAAGAGAAGCTCGTATAACATAACAGTTGGTTAGAGATTGAGGGGAAGGGGAAGAGGTGGAACCAAACCCAGGGCTGTATATGTTGGGTGCAGCACAGCAAGGGAGGACGGAATGGGGGGCAGAAAAAGGGGGTTCAAAAGTAAAAAGATAACTGAGGGAGCAGGGCAGTAACTCACCTAAGGGGAGAGTATGGGTCTTGTCTTCATAGAGCTGAAGTGGGCATGCAGATTCTACCACGCAACACCCAGCCATGAGGACAGCATTGGAAGGAGGCATGAAAAGAGAGAACTACAGGGCTGGCCATATTCATAGCCAGGCTGACTCCCTCAATGGAAGCGGGTGTGGCAAAGAACAGGTTGTGGAGAGTGACCAGCATGACCACATGGAGACAGTTGGGAATGGAGGAGGAGAAAGAGAACCAATGTGGTCCCCATGCTGGTCCAATCCCTGCCCCAAATGCTCAGAGGACCATGCTCCTGCAGGGACCTAAGTCATAGGGGGGACTGGGCAAACAACAACAGGGCTTGTCACACTGTCTCCCTACAGACAGCAACAGAGGACATTTCGGGGGTCACACAGTGGGGCAGCAAGGTGGTCTGAGTCCCCAAAATGGACCAAATCAAGAAGGGAGCACCCTTGGCTGGGCAGTCCGGAGAAGAGAACGACTGGACCGACAGTTTCTGGCGACCGCTGGGGAAGGGGGGGTCATGAACAGACTCAGGGATGAGGGGAACAGTCAGTGGGCCACATTCGGTAGTGAGGAGGGTGGGGGAGGCCTGGTAGGGCCAAAGTAATTGTAATGTAACAGAGAGGAAGTTCTGAATCTCAAATGAAGGCTGAGCATGACAGTGGGACAGAAGGAATGCAGAAGGAAATAGAGGAAAGAACGAGTAGGCAAAGAGCACTTGTAGAGGTCTAAACACAAGCATCTATATATGTAAATATAATTATCTATGATAAGGTGGGAATTAATTCAGGTACATATAGTTATAGGCTTAATACTAAGGCAGCAGCTGGATGTTGGAACCCCACCCAGGCATTCTCTCAATGCAAGAACACTTTGTTCTTTGAATCTGTATTCCATGATGCTCACTGGCCCAATATGATCACTGAAGTCACATAGGTGCATAAGCAAATGTGGTGAAGAAAACTGATGGCACCCAGCTGTCAAAGGAACTAGAGTGGGGGGTCTCAAAACCTGAAGATAAACAAATGGCCAACTAGGTGGGAAGTATCCAAGCCCACACAGAAGAAGCACACCAGCCAGTGGGGCCACAAGGTGTCAAAAGGATCAGGCCTCAGGCAACAAACAGGAAAAACCCATACTACTGTGCATGCACTTTTCTGAGATGATCACTGAGGACAGGTGGGATATGAGAAAGAGTGGTGAAGATGGCTGATCGTACCTGGCTATCAAAAGATATAATGCCTGAGGTCTTAGAGGCTTGAGGATGAGCAAACAGTGCAACAAAGCCTGTCACAGAAGCAGCACACCAGCCTGTGTGACCATGAGGAGTGGAAAGAACCAGGTATCAGGCATCAAAGAAGAAAAATCGTATCATTATGTGCCCACCTTCCTGACATGATCACTGAGGACAAAAGGGTGCAGAGGCAGACAGAGCCAAGGAAACTGATGGCACGCAGCCACCAAATGATAAAATAGCTGGGAGATTAAAGGCTTAAAGTTAAACAAGTGGCCATCCAGCGCAGAAGCAGCAAAGCCCACATAGAAGCACACCAACCTGTGTGATCACGAGGGCTTGAAGGGAGCAGAAATCAAACATCAAAGAACAAGAATCGACTGAGCCCCAGTGGCGTAGTGGTTTTGCGCGGGACTGCGGCCCACTGGGATGGAGGTTCAATTCTGGCTCCCAGGAGCAAAGGCTGGACCTCCTACTCCCACCACCAGGGCAGTGATGCCAAAAAAAAAAAAAAAAAAGAACAAGAATCAAATCAATAAGAGGGGGAAAACAGAGTGGGGACTCAAGGCCCACTTGTGGGCAATTGGACACTGCCTTATCAAGGGGAGGAGATGGGTCAGTCAAGGGGCAGTGAGGTAGCAATGAAGCATGAAACTTTCCTCAAGTTCCTGAAGGCTTCCTCCCCCCAACCATCATGGTCCCAATTCTGCCTTGCCAGTCCAGCTGGACTAGAGGAGGTGCACTGGCAGAGATGAGAACTAGAAACACAGGGGACTCAGGGTGGATGAACCCCTCAGGGCCAGTGGTGAGAGTGGAGTTACTGGATGGGTAGAGGGAAGGGAGGGTAGAGAGAGGAATCAACTGTGGGGATCTACAGACTGCCTCCATATGGAGGAGTGGGCAGGGGGAGATGTCGAGCAGTGTAAGAAATGGCAAAGCAATAATTTATAAAGTAATGAGGACTGGAGGGGGAAGGAAAAGAAGCTCATATCAAGGGTCCAAGTGGAAAACCAGATATTAGGAGAATGTTAATGAAAGCAGGCATGTGAAGGTGCTTGGCACAGTATATGTAACTGTGTATTGGACTCTCTATGTATGGTAGAAAGCAATGTATGAGCCCCCAATAAAATGATTAAATAATAAAAAAGAAAATAATGAAAGCAGTTAGAATGGAAGCACAAGGAATGCCCCCCTGCTGCCACAGGGGCTTTGATCTGGGTTGTGAAAACCAAGTCTTAGACTCCACAGCATGTTATGAGGCTTTACACCAAGGAAGTGCAGGCATCGCAGTCCTTGGTAGGAAAGGCTCCAATTGGCTGCCTAAGGGGTTGCGGTGATGGTGTGGATCGAGAGGAACTCAATGCTGGTGTCCCTGAGAATCCCTTAGCCACTCAGAAGGAGGTAGACAGTGGACAGAGAAAATAGAGATTTTGCCCTCTAGTGGGACAAGCTTGGTTCAGCAGTCATTAAACCATAGCGACCCCACCCACCAGGGGCAGTGACCCCAGGAGGTGCTAGCATCCCACTCCAGAAATGAGAGGCAGAGTCTGTTACTATTTAGCTCTTCAGCTCATGAAGTTCTAGACCAGGATTTCCTTATTCAAATTGGGAGCATACCCTTCTCTCAGCCTGGAGACATCACTACCAAAGCCTAGGTCTGGGCATCTCCAGAAGTCTTGGGGGTGGGGAGGGCAATGTGAAAGGTGCCACCCTCTGCACCAGCTGACAGAGTAACTTGTGTAGCAGCTGCTTGAGGCCAGACTTAGAGACTGAGATGGGGTGTGGGTTGGGAGCTGGTGCATGAGAACAGGGTGATGACCTTGACCACCATGGGTGAATTATGAACAGTTCAATGTATTCTCCAGCCACCCTCTGGGGAGGGGTCAAATGGTATCCTGTGCAACTGCCCTGTCCCACACAGGTGCGGGGGGAGGGGAGAGAAACAATGATATAATGTTAAACTGTGAGCCCATTGCCCTTTTCAACATGCCTTTCCACCACTGCAGTTTGTAGCAGCAGATATGAGCTTGCAGGGATGCGCCAGAAGGCATGTTTGATTCCAAGGACCTGGCTTGGAAACCAGACTTTTGAGTGTTTTCCATTGGTTTCCATTGTGCTGGGGTTAAGATCCAAAGTATACCCCACCCCCTAACTAACCTACATATTCTGCCCTAAGGACCACCTAGTAAAGAAGGGAAGTGTGTTTGAAACACTCTGATGAAAATTGTAGAGTCCAAATAAGACAAGAAAAGACTGCAGAAGATCAGAATGAGTCTTTGAAATCAGAAAAGTAATTTGATAAGAAAATACTTTGTCTTGGAATGTTGATAACTTGAAGTTATATAGTAAAGTGTAGGTCAAACGGAAGTTAAATAGAAAGCTAAACTTTGCTCTGGAGAATAAAAGAATGTCTATGTGTCTTTGAGTCACAGAGGGAGTATGTTCATTAAAAAGAATTACGAAGGCAGAGGATAGTGAAACATTTGCTAAAGAATGAACTTTATGGTACAATTATCCTTGAAGATGAGCATTTTAACAGAACAAATTTCTGGTAATCTCTGGACACTTTAGAAATGCTAAATCCTTCCTAGCTTCAAGGCCATCCCCTTGGATGAGTACAGACAGAGGATAGGCTATTTATGCATGAACTTCAACTGCAAGTAAAATCAATAAAAGTAGCCCCCAATATAATGTCTTTGTTAAAAACTGATAGTGGAGAACGGGGCTATTGTATTTTATTAAGCATCACGCTAGTGCTGCCTACTCTGGCCTGTTTATCTTTACCTAACAAAAGTATCAAAGGGCATTAATAGAGAGTTCACCAAACAGATGGGGTCTTCAATTCTGTGCAAGTCATACTGCAGCAGATGTAGGACTTAGGGAGTATAGCGCCAGGGAAAGGTAATGAATGGAATGCGGCCAGTCACCCAGAAGGTGACTTGGACAACAGCAACTAAGACACAGACCAGATACTGTGCCTTGTAAGAACAGCTCTGCACAGAGCACAATAATTTCTATCTGGTGGAAAACATCATCAGAGGATTCTGGTGGCCGGAGGAATGTATCATTCTCTTCAGGACCAAGTTAAAGATGCCACCAAACCACAGTCTTATCATTTGGTTGTGAATTCTGTTTTATGGCTAAGGAAACTGATGCATAGCAAACATCTTTGGCTCATAAGTCTAGTGACTATTAGATAAAACTAAGATTTCAACACAATTTATGCTGATTCTAGAGGTTATGATCTAGTCAGTTTAAATCTGTAGCTGGGACAACATTGATCGTTTTCTTTAACAAAGGCACAGGGTTTATGTATGACTTATAAATCAGTGTGGAGATAAAGGCATCATTGCTTTTCCATATTTGTTCAGGGGCACCTTGGTAATGAAAACCTAAAACCTTAAGGGGAGAATTAGATGTAAGGGTGATATTAACACATTTCCTCCAGTTTAGGACAGAGTTCCATGACAATTAATTCATTTCCTTAACTTTAGTAGCTTGCCCACTCTGAGTTTGATATTTGTTAAATAATAATAATAATCAGCATCTTTTATATCATATGATAGGTAAGCTGTAGACTTCTCCATTAAATTTCTAATTAGAAAAGCACAACTTTGGTTAATCTTATAAGGATAAAATAAATTGTCAGAGTCCTCAGAACCAGTTTTCATTAAAATGGATAGAACTTGGTTGTTTCATTTTTATTTTTGGTTGTGAATGATGTGAGGATTTTACATTTTATGTCATCATTTTTTATCTGACAACTAAATGGCAGTCTGAGATACTTTTGATATCTTCTCCAGCACCGTAAGTAAAAGACATAGACTTTTCTTTGGTCCTACATATATAAAGATCAACTTAACATGCTTAGGAGGAAATGGAAAACTAGCATGGTTATGTAACAATATATTTACATATGTACATGCCTGTATTTAGATTTTTGTCAATCCCTTTGCCTCCTACTTCTTCCCTCTATTTTACTTTCTTCTTGCTCCTCTAGCCTTACTAGGCATCCCACAGCCTCCTCACCATTGATTTTGGATCACTTGTTCCCTTTTCTATGGCTTTGTTAACACCTGCTTCCTTTCCCCCCACGGTTCCCCACCCCCACCTTCTTCCCTCTGACCGCTGACTGATCCTGATTGTTTATCCCAACTATCTTACCTGCATAGCCATGCAGAGACAATAATAAGTGCAAAAACAAGACAGATCAAAGCAAAACAATAGAAAACCAAACAACAACCAAAAACCTTACAGTAAAAAAGAAAAGTGTATAAATATTTCCGGGTCTGTTGGTTGATCGTTAGGAGTTTTCTAGTCCCGTCTGATGGGGTGCCATGCCCTGGCCCCAAAGTCTATTTTTGGTATTCATTGTTTTGCTCCCCTTGCACACCCTTAGCACCCTGCTCCAGTGTGGTGGGGCCAGAATGGATACAGTTCCCACACTGTGCTTCCAGTGTTGTCCTTGAAGTGCTATGGGTCAGTGAGGGAAGTCTTGTCTCATGGTGGGGTCAGCCCTATGGTCCTCTCTGTGCCTTGACTGCTCTGAGCAGGAATATCATCCTCAGGACTTGGCAGACCAGCATGTGTTCCTTTCCCCTTTGTTTGCTCTTGTGCTATGATCAAATGTGCCCCTCTCCATGTGCTGTAGCTTCAGGACTTTCCTCTGAATTGAATTCTTTTGAAGTGAATTCTTCTGGTGAGGGAGGATGTCTACATAGTTGTGATTGAGAACAGCGCCATGGACTTTATAGGATCCCTGCTTCATGCTCATATATTGTGTTAGACTCTTTGTGCACCAGGTTGAAGTCTGGTCTCTCTCTCTCCCTCCTCCAGAGAGATAAACAACAAGTAGATCTATGTACATATATTTATATGTTAAGTATTAATGTAGCAGATGGATACTGGGCCTGTACTCAAGTACTCCCTCAGTGTAAGAACACTTTGTTTTAATAACCTGGTACTCCATTCCATGAAGCACAGCTTCCTGATACAATCCCTAAAAACAAAATTGGTCCATAAGCAAATGTGGTGAAGAACAAGGATGAATGCAGGAGATCAAAAGATATAGCATCTGGGATATTAAAGGCTTGAAGATAAACAAGAAGTCATGTGGCTAAGAAGCAACAAAACCCACATGAAAGAAGCACACCAGCCTGTATGATCATGAGGTGCCTATAGAATCAGGTATCAGGTATCAAAGAGCCAGAAAAAAATCTTATCATTGGGAATGAGGAGGAATGTGGAATGTAGATACAAAATCCAGGTGTAAACCAGTGACATCCCCTTACTGAAGGGTCACAAGGAAAAGAGGAACCAGTCAGGGTGCAGTGTAGCACTGTTGAAACATATGACTTTCCTCTAGTTCCCAACTATCATGCCCCCTAATTGCATCTTACAAATACAGCTAGACCAGAGAATGTACAAAGGTATTTCTAAGAGCTGGAAACACAGGGAATCCAGGACAGATAAACCCGTTGGGGCCAATAATGAGAGTAGCAAGACAAGGTACGTAAGGAGAAGGTAGGAGAAGAAAGGGAAAACTGGTCACTGTGATCTACATATAACACCCTCTATAGATAAATGGGTGAAGGGAGACATTGTTCAATGTAAAACATGAAAAAATAATGGTCAGTTACAAATTATCAAGGGTTCATGCGTGAGGGTGGGCGGGCATGGGAATGAAAAAAAAGAGGTGTTGATACCAGGGCTCAAGTAGAAAGAAAATGTTTTGAAAATGATGATGGCAGCAAATGTACTTGACAAAATGGATATATGTATGGATTGTGATAAGAGCTGTGTGTGCCCCCAATAAAATGATAGAAAGGATGAAAGAAAGACAGAAAGAAAGAAAGAAAGAAAGAAAGAAAGAAAGAAAGAAAGAAAGAAAGAAAGCATGGCCTATGTAGGACTCATTTTAATCTTAAATGGAACAACCTTGATTTTCAATACTATAAAGAGGGCTAGGGCAACAGATTTACCCAATGGAAAGTTTTGGTTGATCAATTCCATGAGTATTTAGTGCAGATCCAATCAAGACAAAATCTTTGTGTCCTTCCCTATTTCCGATAGCCTATGTATCCCTTTACCAAGGTTCTCAGATTTGTCCCAATTCCTTCATTAATGGCCCTAAGTTTGGTGTGTGTGAGGGGGTAATTTACCTCAAATTCTGTGATCCATCTTGAGTTTATTATCATGCATGGAGTGAGCTAAGGGTCTTGCTTCAATTTTCTGTAGGTAGATAATCATTTTTTCCAGCATGATTTATTGAAGAGGCCATCTGCTTCCCATTTGATAATTTTGGGGCTCTTATCAAAAATCAGTTTTCTGTATGCTGATGTTTTTATTTCTGAGCCTTTACCTCTTTTCCATTAATCTGAATATTTCTCATTATACCAGTACCACACTGTTTTCACCATGGTGGCCATATAATAGGTGCTAAAGTCAGGGACCGAAAACTGTTCCACTTTGTCCTTCTTGAGGAGTTTTCTGCTAGTTCTGGAATTCTTCCCACTCCATATGAAGTTGGTAATCAATTTTTCCAATTCTTTGAAGATGGCTGATTGTATTCATATCAAGATAGCATTAAAGTTATATTGTGCATTGGGCAGAACTGACATCTTTTCTATATTGAGTCTTCCAATCCAGGAGCATGGGACAGTCTTCCATTTGTTGAGGTCACTCTTGGTTTCTTATAATAGTGTTCTACAGTTTTCCTCATACAAATCTTTCTTTTTTTTTCAGTCAGATATATTCCTGGATATTTCAATTTGTGCTTGGCTATTGTAAATGGTGCTACATTTTTTATTGCCTCTTCTGTGATGTATAGCAGCTTGATAGATTTCTGTTTGTTGATCTTGTATCCTGCCATTCTGCTATGTTCCCCCTTGTTTCCCAGATATCATTTGTGGAGTTTAGGGATACTCCATGTGTAAAATCATATCGTGTGTGAATAATGATAATTTTTCCTCTTCCTTCCGCAGATGAGTACCCCTAATGTCATTTCTTTGTCCTATACTGTTGGCTAGGATCTCCAGTATGATGTTAAATAGGAGTGGGGACAAGGGACATCCTTGTCTGGTCCCTCTTTTCAGTGGAATTGTTTTCATCTTTTCTCCATTGACTACCACATCGACTGTTGGTTTTTCATATATAGTTTGTATGATATTGAGAAATTTCCCTTTCTATTCCTATATTCTTGAGTGTTTTAAACAGAAATGGGTATTGGATGTTGTGAATGCTTTTGTCCTATTGAATTGTCACTCCATGATGCTCACTGTGGCAGTCATTGATCTGTGTCAATTTTAGCACTAGGAGTGTAGGGGTGGAGTCGAGCCTGTAAATCTGGAGATAACCCGTGAGGCCTCTGTGTTGGACACAGGGGCCTAAGAATTCAGGGAAGTCTCACGGTATTTCTCAATTGGAGGTGAGATACTTAACTCAGTCTCTTGGAGATGGTCTACTGACAAGACAAGATAATAACATGCTGATAGACACTGGGACTGGAAGAGCCAGAGGAGAGGCTACATGGGCTTACCCTAATAGAACCAAACCTCTGCTGCTAAAGAAGCCATGTGGACACTCCTGCCAGTGCTGAGATGCTTGGAAGGCCAAGGTGAGACCCCTGCCAATGCTAAGATGCTTCTACCACTACTGGATACTGCTAATGGACGGTGAGCCCTAGAAATGAGGAGGCCATGGGGAGACCCCTGCCAGTGCTAGGATGCTTCTACTCCCACTGGATACACAAGCTTCTGCACTCACTCACCTGTGATTGTCCTGATGTCATTGCATGTGACTTGTGAGTCAGAAGAAGACTTTATAGACTGGTATTGAACAAACAGACTAATGTTGGACTTATGACTTTGGACTGGACTGGATTGGGATGCTTTCTCAATGTTCCATTCCTCTTGCAGGACTAACACACTCACCTCCTCGACACAATCACTGAAGACAAATTATGTACATATGCAAATTTGGTGAAGAAAGCTGATGATGCCCGACTACCCAAAGATACAGCATCTAGGGTCTTAAAGGTTTGAAGATAATCAAGCGGTCATCTAGCTCAGAAGCAACAGAGCCCATATGGAAGAAGCACATCAGCTTGTGTTATGATGAGGTGTGGAAGGGATCAGGTATCAGGCATCAAAGAACCAAAAATCATATCATTGTGAAGAATGGGAAATGCAGATTGGGGACCCAAACCCCATCTGGAAGCAACTGAACATATTCTTTCAGAAGGGTTGTGGGGAAAAGATGAGATAGTTAGGGTGCAGTGTAGCCACAATGAAGCATACAACTTTCCTATAGTTCTCAAATGCTACCATTCCACCACTCCCCTATTATGATCCCAATTATACCTTACAAATCCAGCTAGACCAGTGGATATACAATGATACAGAGAAGAACCAGAAATTTAGGGAATCCAGGACAGATGGTCCCTTCAGGACCAGAGATGAGAGTGGTGATACTAGGAAAGAGGAGGGCAGCTGGGGTTGAAAGGGGACCCCAATTATAAGGATCTACATATAACCTCCTCCCTGGGGAACAGACAACAGAAAAGTGGACAAAGGGAGATATTTGACAGTGTAAGATATGACAAAATAATAAATTATAAATTATCAAGGGTACACTAGGGAGTGGGAAGCAGGAAGAGAGAGAAAAATTGAGGAGCTCATATGAAGGGCTCAAGTAGGAAGCAAAGGTTTTGAGAATGATACAGGCAATAAATGTATGAATGTGCTTGACATACAATGGATGGATGGAAGAATTGTGATGAAAGTTTTATGAGCCTCCCATAAAATGATTAAAAAAAGAAGAAGCCTGAATCTTTGAAAGCTTCAATCTTTTCTCCATTTACATTGAGTTGTAACCTATACTGAAAGCTGCAATCTCTTATCTTTATCAGCAAGTTCTTCAAGACTTCCTCACTTTCAGCAAGCAGGATTGTGCATCTGCATATTGACAGTTGTTAATAAGCCTTTATCAAATCCTGATACTACATTCTTTTTCATATGATTCAGCTTCTCTGATGATGAGCATATACATTGAACAAGTCTGGTGAGGTAATTTACCCTGATGCACAACTTTCCTGAATTTAAACCATGCAGTATTCCCTTGTTCTGTTCACAACTGCCTCTTGATCCAGGTACAGGTTCCATATGAACACAATTAAGTGCTTTGAAATTCCTATTAATCTCAAACCTCTTCATAATTTTTATAACATTAATCAGTCACAAAAAAAAACAAATATTGTGTGAGGCTACTGTTATGAGGAAGCAATGAATATAAATATTTTCATAATGAAAGAAGTAGATGTTGATGGTTAGTTACAGAGAAGACTGAGGGAAAAGAAAGGAATGGAAACTGTACTTGAGTGTAGAAACTATTCTACAAAAAGGCCAGGAGGAAATAGACATAATTCTTCTGATCAGCAATAGTTTTGAGAGGGGGAGAGAGAGGAAAAAAAAGCACAAAATTATATGAGGAATTAGGTATAAGAAGAGTATATTAACCTAGACTTGAGATTAAACTTTATTTTTAACTTTATGAGCACTTTTAAAATTCAACTTTTGATTATTTTTGAATATCATTCAATGTGCAGTTGACATACATACTTAAATAGCCTTTGTAAGCTTTGGTATAACAATCGGTAGAATAAACTATGTTAAGCATTTTTATATATAGATATTTTTCTTTTAAAATGCTTCATAGGTATAATTCATATATATTATATATATGAATAGTTCAATCATATTAAGGAGAGTTATACAATCACCACAGCAATTTTAGAAAATTTTCTTCTATCTTTGATTCATTGTTTTAGTTTCTCCATTTCCTCCAGCCTCCTCTGTCATACCTTTAAGAAATTGTTAATTATTAATACAATAATATCTGTAAGTGTACCTATCCTGGATTTTATATCCAGAAAACAATACTCCAAACAAGAACAATGTGGCAGTCACCTAATCTGGTGTCCCTTTGAGAATTTAGTGTGCAGGGGTGGGGTCTATCCTGTCAATCTGAAGATAGCAAATGAGACCTCTGTGTGGGCGTGGCCTTCTCTGAGAAATCTGGGAAAAATGACAATTCCTTCTTGGAGGTGGAGACACTGTCTCTCTCGGTTCACTTCCTTGGAGCCTTTCTACTGACAACACTTGCTGCCTGAGAGACTCGACTGACAAGACCGACTCCTTGCAAGACATCTCTGATGAAAAGCCACAAAGACCTACCTTGATGTGACCAGAACCCTGCATCTAGAGAAGTCACATGGAGACCCCTGCCAGGACTGAGATGCTTACACCACCACTGGATCCAAAGATTTTCTACCCGCTGACTTGTGCTCATCTTGAATTTGGCGTCAATGCATGTGTTTCGTGAGTCTGAAGGAATTTGCAGATTGCTTTTGGACATATGGGCTAATATTTGGTTTATGGACTTGACCTGGACTGGGCTGGGATGTTTTCTTAATGTACAATTACCCTTTAAATAAAAATTTCTCTTATATACATATGCATGCTTATGAATTTGTTTCTCTTCCAGGACTAAGACAAACAAGAAAAACAGAGAAAAATCTCAATGGAAAAGAAAGCAGAATATATTAATAATGAGTAATTTTAAATGGATCCAATGGGATATCAAATAATAAAGTGTGATATTTCGACCTAACTATATTAGCAATGATCCACTTTATAATTCATGGTGTATGATTGCAAGATTACTCCCATTTCTCAATTATAGTCAAAGGGGCTTAGTTCATGTTGGGTTCCTTTCAAATGAATTTGGGACTTCCACTGTCATCCATTGGCTTCTACAATCCTGGTATTCAGAATCTAAGTTCTAGTACCATTTTCTCCTGTGGATTTTATTATTTATAATCTATAGACTGATGTGCTTCTTCAGTTTGGAAGTAGCTAAGTAGTAGTTCACTTAGAATGTTGCTTGTAATAAGACAAGCGATGCTGTCAGTAACCATCTGATTTCTTCACTGCATTTTGCTATACAGCCATATCTTCAGTGATCTCTATGTTAAGGCAGGTTTCAAATTGTACTATGTCACAAGATCTAATTTTTTTAGATTAGGACTATAATTAGGTTTGAGCTCCAAATTTATTCATATATCTATGGTTTATATATGTTCCTGGTTCACTATAAATACATGATTCTAATTTTATTGGGGAAAAATTATAAAGCATCTTCATGGAGCATTTGTAGATTGTTACAAGGGCCTTGTGGATAAAGTGATTACAAGTGGGCTGTGATCTGCATGGTTAGCAGTTCTAAGTTACCAGCAGCTCCATGGGAGAAAGACTGGGCTTTGTCAATAAACAGTTACACTCTCAGACACCCACAGGGGGTCACTATAAGTCAGCATTGACTCAGTGGAATTGAGTTCATAGAACTTTAAACACTGTTCAGAAAAAGAATTTTATATTTATAGGATAGCTTTTCAGATAGCAAAGCATGGAATGTTGACTTGTGCAGATTAAAAACTAAACTGGGCACTATAAAAACAATAAGCTTTGGTTATAGGGCAAGATTTCCATCAATACTCATTCACAAAGGCAGACTGAAACAATTAAAAAACTGTTAGAGTTGATAGACTGTCACATGCCATAAAAAAACAAAGATTGACCATTAATAATAAATATATTCTCAAAGAAGAGATGGGAAACAGTTTTAGGATAGTCTTCATCTGCTTCTTCACACAGTCGGGAAATTCAGCCTTAAGTGTAAGCAAGCATTTAAGTTCCTTAACTATGTTACAGGTGAATTGAAGGTAAAATCCCACCCATCTCATAGGAATCCCAAATCAAATCTTCCAGGGCGTGCTGTGAAGAAGGTTGAGCACCTCCAAAACACACAGTCGGAAGTTTCAGTTTACTGAAACTTTTTAACTTTTTAACGCAATGCCTAATATTAACTGTAGAGCTATTTAACCCCACTGTCAACTCTCTCGTAGATTTTGATTCACAAAGACCCTTTGGAAAGAGTAGGACTACCCCTTAGGGTGTTCCAAGACTATAAGTCTTTACATAAGCAAGCTGCCACATCTATCTCCCATTGATGATCTGGTGGCCTTTGACCATTCAGTTAGCAACTAAGTGTGAAATCACTATGCCACCCCATTTCCTCACAAAACTGTGTGCCCATCCAGTGTAATGTATTTAGGGTGGGGTGGCACAGATTTCTCTTCCAAGTGGAAGAATGAAGGTATTGAAAATAAAGTTCTCTTTCTTTCTTTCTTTCTCTCTGGCCATGAATATGGAAGACCTAGTGGAACAGGGATCACAAAAGGCTGGTAGCCATAAGGTCAATAGTTTAAAGATTTCAGATATTCCAGGACCGAAGCCTAAGGTCATCTGCTCCTGTCAAGATGTAGAGCCTCGGTAACTTTATGGAGCAACTCTGTGCTTCCCTGTAGGCTCAGTAGGCTTTGCTAGCAAGTAGGCAGTGATTTCTTTTGTTTTGTTCTTAGGTACTAACACATGATATGCTTACTGAGCCACTACCTCCAAATCCTGCTTTTTCAAATAACAACAAAGTCCTATAAATTAATATTTCAAAAATAATATTTATCTTGCTATTTCAAAATAGAAGAAATAATATTTCTCTTAACATTTATCATTTGTATATTCCAATGTCTAGATTTTTTAATGAGGATGCAATTCACGTAAAGATACAAAGCTCTGGGCTGAGTCCTGGTGGCGTAATGGTTGTGCGCGGGACTGCGGCCCACTGGGATGGAGGTTCAATTCCAGCAGTGGGGCTGGGCCTCCTACTTCCACCGCCGGAAAGCAGTGATGCCCCCAAAACAAACGAACAAACAAAAAAATATACAAAGCTCCAACATCAAATCAACACACAGTGCATGATCATTCCATCATTGAATCCATGGTTAAACAGTATAGATGGTTTGGTGTCTGTTCATAAACATAAATAAAATAAATGCAAACAAATGTTCTGTTTTACAAAGCAATTTTTCAAAGTTCCTCTTCCATTACAGGGCTCCTATTTACATATATAACTTTCTGTAGGAAGAGGCAAAGTAAATATAATGAGAGTTTCACCCTCAAAGATAAATCACTAAAAAGAGAGGTGTTATCCCTCCTTGCTCGTGTTAACCTCTGTTAAGTAGATTCCAACTCATAGCGACATATGTACAACAGAATAAAGCACTGCCCTGGTTGTGCATTATCCTGATAGTTGTTTGAGACCGTAGTTGAAGCCACTGGGACAATGTATCTCATCCCATGTCTTCTTTTTTCTACAGCTTCTCTGCTTGAAAAAACATGATTGTGTTAGTCCAGGTAGACTGGAGAAACAAATGCATAAACACGCATATGTATAGAAGAAAGAGGTTCATATACAAGAGCAATTGAAGATTGAGGAAACATCCAGTCCAGTCCAGTCCTAGGTCATAAGTCTGATATTAGCCCACATGTCTGATACACACAAGGCACTTGAAATGATGCCAGGACAATCACAGACCACTGGGTGCAGAGTCTTGTGTATACAGTGGCAGTAGAAGCATCTCAGCCCTAGCAGGGACCTCTCTGTGACTTCTCAAGCATTTCAGCACTGGCAGGAGTCTCTACATGGCTCTTCTGGCTTCAGAAGTCTGCCTCCATCAGGGTAAGCCCTGTGTCATCTCCTCCGGGATGTCTCACAGGGAGTCAGCCTTGTCTCTTGTCAGTAGAGCATCTCCAAGGGACTGAGCCATAAGTCTCTCATTTCCAAGGGGGAAATACTGCCAGATATTCCTGGAATTCTCAGGAGAAAGCCATGCCCTCACAAAGGTCTCATTGATTATCTCCAGATTGACAGGATAGACTCTACCCCTACACTCTCAATCCTAAAATTGACACAATATTACCTGACTGCCACAATGGTGTAAGA